>CM060847.1:1634822-1892976 GCA_030737835.1 Acorus gramineus | reverse complement strand
TAACCAATGGGACAAAACCTAGGCGAAGGAAAAAGAGTACAGTTCGCAAAATGTCATCAAAAATTACTCCCCCTCATAAGTACAAGATTTCAAGAATTTTGGTCGCAAACTCGTCGCATCCCGATTTCATACACCAGCTTCTTGAATGTTGATGTCGACAAAGCTTTAGTAAACAAATCTGCAAGATTGTCCTTTGACTGAATTTGTTGAACATCAATTTCATGTCTCTGCTGGAGCTCATGAGTGTAAAAGAATTTTGGAGAAATATGCTTTGTTCTATCACCCTTGATATATCCCCCTTTGATTTGAGCAATGCATGCTGCATTGTCTTCATATATAGTTGTTGGAACATCTGTAATGAGAGATAGTCCGCATGCAGTACGAATATGATGAACCAAAGACCTTATCCACACGCATTCCCGGCTTGCTTCGTGGAGTGCAAGAATCTCAGAGTGGTTAGAAGACGTGGCGACCAAAGTCTGTTTCGTAGATCGCCAAGAGATTGCTGTGCCACCGCAAGTGAATACATAGCCTGTTTGTGAGCGAGCCTTGTGAGGATCTGAAAGATATCCTGAATCTGCATAACCCTTTAGTTGTGCACCATTATTGGAATCCTTTGCATAGAATAGACCCATGTCTGACGTTCCACGAAGATAACGAAAAATGTGCTTCACACCATTCCAATGCCTTCGAGTTGGTGCAGAGCTAAATCTGGCCAATAAATTAACTGAAAATGCAATGTCAGGTCTAGTGCATTGGGCCAAATATAATAAGGCACCAATTGCACTAAGATATGGTACTTCAGGACCAAGAAGATTTTCAGTATCTTCTTTTGGACGAAAAGGATCCTTTTTGGGTCAAGTAACCTTACTACCATTGGAGTACTTAATGGATGACATTTGTCCATATTAAAACGCTTCAGGATTTTTTCAACATATGTTGTTTGATGAACAAGTATCCCATTTGAACTTTGCTCAATTTGCAAGCCGAGACAATATCTTGTTTTTCCAAGATCTTTCATTTCAAACTCCTTTTTCAGATATTCGGAAGCTTTTTGAGCTCTTCAGGAGTCCCAATTAGATTAATATCATCAACATATACTGCAATAATGGTAAATCCGAGTTCCATTTTCTTAATAAATACACAGGGGCATATTGGATCATTGACATATCCTTCTTTTATTAAGTACTCACTAAGACGGTTATACCACATTCGTCCAGATTGCTTTAATCCATACAAGGATCGTCTTAGCTTGATTGAGTACATATTTCGTGGTTTTGCTTCAGGCAATTTTAGTCCTTCAGGAACTTTCATATAAATGTCGGTATCTAATTTTCCATATAAATATGCAGTAACCACATCCATTAGCTGCATGTCAAGTCCTTCTGAGACTACAAGACTAATTAAATACCGAAATGTGATTGTGTCCATCACAGGAGAATATGTCTCTTCAAAATCTATCCCAGGTCTCTGCAGGAAACCCTGTGCCACAAGACGAGCTTTGTATCTAACAATCTCGTTTCTTTCATTTCGTTTTCTCGCAAACACCCATTTACATCCTACTGGTTTAACACCTTCAGGGGTTAGGACTACTGGTCCAAATACTTGGTGTTTTGCAAGTGAATCCAATTCTGTTTGAATAGCAGCTTTCCATTGTGGCCAACAATTTTTTCGTCTGCATTCATCCACTGAACGTGGTTCTAAATCATTATCTGAAATGATTTCTGTAGCTACTGCAAATGAGAATATATCATCAACAAGCACTTGCTTTCGATCCCACAATATTTGTGAATTTGCATAATTTATGGAAATTTCTTCATTTCCATGTACTTGTTCTTCATGCACGGGCGTCACTTCAGGGACGTCAGTCTCTTCAGGGACTTGTGTCACTTCAGGGACTTCTTCCTCTGTAGGAGTTATTATTGTGGGTCTTTCAAGTGTTTCATACTCTTCTAGAGAATTATTCTTCATTGTTTTTCTCCTTCGGGGAGCTGAATCTTTTGAGCCTATAGGTCTTCCACGCTTCAGGCGTGTTTTTGTTGATTCATTAGCCGGCATATTAGCAGTTTTTCCTATTGGAACATTAATTCGAGCTGGAGTATTAGCAGCTGGAATATGTGATTTCATCACTTTTGCTGCATCATTGAATGCATCTGGCAATTGATGCGCAATTCTTTGAAGATGAGTGATTCTTTGCACTTCAGTTTCACATTGATTAGTGCGAGGATCAAGATGAGACAAAGATGGAGTTTTCCATAAGTTCACGTCGTTCTTCTGGCGACGGATTTTCTCCCCCTAATGACGGGAATATTGTCTCATCAAAATGACAATCCGCAAATCGAGCGGTAAAAACATCCCCTGTCAATGGTTCAAGATATCTTATAATAGAGGAAGAATCAAAGCCTACATAAATTCCCAATCGACGTTGAGGGCCCATTTTAGTTCGTTGTGTAGGGGCAATAGGAACTTGTACAGCACAACCAAAAATTCGAAGATGTGAAATATTTGGTTGATGACCCAGTACGAGCTGTAAAGGGGAATATTGATGATAAGCAGTTGGCCGAAGGCGAACTAATGCTGCTGCATGCAATATAGCATGACCCCAAGCTGAAACGGGTAATTTTGTCCTCAAAAGCATAGGACGTGCAATTAGCTGAAGATGCTTAATAAATGATTCAGCTAATCCATTTTGGGTGTGCACATGAGCAACAGGGTGTTCAACATCGATGCCATGCGACATACAATAGTCGTTAAAAGTTTTCGATGTGAATTCACCAGCTCCATCAAGACGTATTGACTTTATATGATAATCCGAAAAATGCGACTGTAATCGGATTATCTGAGCAAGTAGTCTTGCAAATGCAGCATTCCGAGTGGATAATAGACAAACATGCGACCATCTAGCAGATGCGTCTATCAATACCATAAAATACTTGAATGGTCCACATGGGGGGTGGATTGGGCCACATATATCCCCTTGGATTCTTTGCAAAAATGTTGGTGACTCAACATTGACTTTTGTAGGGGATGGTCTAACTATCAATTTTCCTTGTGAGCACGAAGTGCATTGATAGTGATTAGGTAAAAGAATCTTCTGGTTCTTTAACGAATGCCCAAATGAATTATCAATTATTCGACGCATCATTGTAGATCCTGGATGCCCGAGACGATCATGCCAAAGTGTAAAAATATCTGAATCATAGAACTTCTGGTTCATTACAGCATATGATTCGATTGTTTTTATGGTTGTATAATACAACCCAGATGAGAAAGCATGAAGTTTCTCTAATACATGTTTTTGGCCTGAAACAATTGAAGTAATGCATAAATACTCCATATTGTTTTCATTGATAGTCTCAATATGATATCCATTAAGACGGATATCCTTAAAACTTAGCAGATTTCTTCTGGATCTTGCTGAATATAATGCATCATTAATACAAAATTTTGTACCTCCTGGTAATATTATATTTGCTCTTCCGGAGCCTTCAATTAATTTCGTAGTACCAGAAATGGTATTAACATTTGCATTGATTAATGTCAATGTCGAGAAATATTGTTTATTTCGTAGGATCGTATGTGTTGTAGCGCTGTCTGCTAGACAAATGTCACCAACCATAGCCATTCTTGTAAAAAAAAAAAATGAAATAAATAAGATAAATATAAAAATAAGAAAAATGGATTTTAGATAACAAAGAAAAATTATAATTATAAAAATTATAAAAGTCTGATCGTACATCAGGTACGTGACCATATTTTTAAAGCACCAAATACATAACAATCATTTTCCTTGTGTTAGGGGTTTGTTCTGCAACCCTTTTCCCTTCAATTATGCTTTTGTTTAATAGCAAATCACTTCTAGTGATTTGAGATATTTTACAAACTTTATGATTGTTGTGCTTTCTCAACTATATAAATCATGATCTCATCATTCATGACCACAACTTCCATGGCGAACATAAAATAAAATGCATTTACTTCGGGTAATGATGCTATGCCATTGAGTTGAGTTATATGATATTTTAAAAAAATCGTTGTTCGGCAACGAGAATATATAAAATTAATGCTCTCAATATTGCTACAACTGGAGCATATTTGAGGCATAATGGCCGGTGGACCTTTGTCAATGAGGTATTAATCTTTAAATCCTCTTCATTATGATGATGATGGTGAAATCTAATCATAATTTACATGTTCCTGCTGGGATACATGGATCTTTTTTTTTTTATTATTATTTGGTCCTTCAAGGACCCGAAAAATATATCATATAACTTTTGTTTGGTCCTACAGGGACACGAACAATCATGATTTTTGTATAGTCCTTCAGGGATAGAACAAAATAAAATTTTACATGTTCCTGCTGGGATACATGGATCTTTTTTTTTATTTATTATTTGGTCCTTCAAGGACCCGAAAAATATATCATATAACTTTTGTTTGGTCCTACAGGGACACGAATAATCATGATTTTTGTATAGTCCTTCAGGGATAGAACAAAATAAAATTTTACATGTTCCTGCTGGGATACATGGATCTTTTTTTTTATTATTATTTGGTCCTTCAAGGACCCGAAAAATATATCATATAACTTTTGTTTGGTCCTACAGGGACACGAACAATCATGATTTTTGTATAGTCCTTCAGGGATAGAACAAAATAAAATTTTACATGATCCTTCAAAGATTCATATAATCATAATTTTTGTACAGTCCTTCAGGGATAAAATAAAATAAAATTTGTATGATCCTTACAATATAATCATAGTCCTTCAGGGACATTTTTAATCATATCTTTTACATGATTCTTTAAGGATCCATGTAATAATTTTTGTAGTCCTTCAGGGATAGAATAAAATTTGCATGGTCTTATTGGAACACATTATTCATAACTTCTACATGGTCCTTCAGGGATCCATGTAATTACAATTTTTGTATGATCCTATAGGGACACATGACATTGTAACATTAAAATGAATTTCAAATCAAATATAAATATCAAATTAATTGATATTTGTGAGAACTTCTGGTTCTACACATAGATGTATAATATTAATAAAAGATGACAAACATGAAACAGTTACATAAAAATAAATAATCAAATGATAGATGCCGCATACTGTTGCATGAGAAAATTGCATACTAGTTTTCATAAATTAATCATATCATAACATATGTATGGAAAATTTTCACGGGGATTGCATGCATGGAAAATAAAAGATAGATGTATGCAGTACATCAGATGAAAATAAAAGATAGATGTATACGGGTTCTACACATAATTTGCATACGGTTCCATGCATATTGAAAAAAAATTAATCATATGTATGTAGTAGATGATTTACATAAAAATACATAACATCAAAGGAGAGTATATTTTTTTATATAGATCATTAAGAACCCATCGATACAAACCTTTCTCTTTAACAAAGAGCTTCTCGTGCTGATAACGTGTTGTAAACTAAATAGAATATGATATATAAGAGTATATAAACAAACCACACAAGCATATAGAGAAGAGAAGTAGAGAGAGATTCTTATTCACTATTTTGTTGGTTGAATACAAGAGAGAACCCCTCTATTTATAGGGTGAATAGAGGAATCCCAAAGGTGGAGAGTTACAAGTCTATAGAGGTGAGGGTGAGATAGTGGGGCAATAATGGGAGTGTTATGGAATAGAAGAGTGGGGGAGGTTATGGAGTTGAAGAGTGGGGGAGGTTATGGGTTATAGAGAAGTGGTGGTTATCCACCATATTCACAACATAAATTTAATAAATTACAACGTTAAGTGAGTCATAATAATCCCACTCTAGTGATGTGGCTGAAAAAGGATTAAATAAAAAAAAAAAATATAAAACCTTTACCCTCACTTCGAACGGGAATATGATTTATTTTTTAGTATACATTTATCCAAGCATAAGTGAGTATAAATAAGAATAAAATAATTTTGTGTTTGGTTGTGTTTTGAATTATTTTCGTTGGTAAACGCAAGAATAGATGTTTTGTTGTTCGAGGAAAATGTAAATAAAGTATGGATAATGATTTATAAAAGGTGAAAAAATAATGATAGTTGATTTGACAGGTGATTTATAAAAGGTAATAATAGTTGATTTGACAGTGGACTCACATATTCTTTTGATAGAATAACTTACATTAGCTTTAATTTTAGGGGTTGGTTGGAATCCATATACCACTTTATACCAGTTTATTTTTTCATACTTTATCAGGGGTTATCTTAGATTTTCAAACATCATTTATCTCTTATCCGAGATTATCTGAGTGCTTATTTTCAAAACAAACGGGGTATTTAAATGATGTCCAATCCCGTGTGTATCCCCGTGTGCGGTCCAACAATCCCTAATTATTTTGGTTTTCTTAAAGTATTTTTTGTTTAATATAATACAAACTATTATGAAAAGTGAATTATATACTTAGATAAGCCAATACATATAATTTTTTTTATAAATATTTTTTAAAATCCTATACACTAACTGAGTAGAGAATATATTATATTAGTATAATATACACAACAAAGTGTATAGTCAACTGGTGACCCTCCAGGCTGCAAACATGGCTGTAGTCAATGTCCAATCTTCTAGTTGGATTGAATTATACTTGTTTGAGCTAAAATACAATAATACTAATAATATATATGTATTTTAATAAAAAAAAGTATATAACTTAAAAAAAAAAAAACGATGATGGTTAATTGGATATATCAAATTAGATCAATGAACCTTCTAATAAAAAAAGCCCACCAAAACCCCGAAATCATATTGACCGTCCGATGTTGATGAACTCATGTTGGATTCAACGGCGTCCGATAGGGTTTCTCTCGCTCCCTACTATATAATGCTTAAAGCCGCCCACATCGTCCTCTTCTCTGCCGCTTATTCCGATCGGAGTCTCTCCCCCTCCAAAATTAGGTTTTTCTATCTCCTCTTCTTCTTCTTCCATTGATTGAACGTTCATTTCATTGTTATCTGTTGTTGTTGTTGCTGTTGTTGTTATCATTATCGAATGATCGTGTATATAACCTGCTCTTATTGCTTTATAACGCAGACTAGGGTTTTGTTTCGAAGAATAGAAGATCTTAAAAATGCAGAACGAAGAAGGGATTCTGGTGGACCTTTACATCCCGCGTAAATGGTATTTGATGAAGATTTGAATTTTTATTTTTTTATTTTTTGGTGTTTCTGCCATTGTTGTTGCGTGAAATGAATTTGTGTCCCCCTTTTTATGAATTGGAACTGCAGCTCCGCCACCAATAGATTGATCACCGCAAAGGACCACGCTTCTGTTCAGATCAACATCGGTCACGTCGATGAGAACGGTATCTATACCGGACAGTTCTCCACCTTCGCCCTCTCTGGGTTCATCCGTGCTCAGGTAATCGTCTTTGGCATGCTTTTCCATGTTCTTTGGTTTCTTATTTTTACTGATATCGTTCAAATGGATTGACATTTCTCGCTTTGCTTGGTAACTTTTTGTTGGGGTGACAAAATAATTTCATTTTCGTTAATCTTCTCTTTTGAGGATTTCTTGAATAATTGGGTACAAAGCATGCACTGTTTGTGCTTGCCGCCTAAAGTAGCCATTTTGACAATATTTTGATATGTAACAAGTCATGCTTGGTGTTCCTGGTAGGTGTATTGACAATATTTGGCTTGTTAAGAGTCTCCCCAGATATGAAATTGTGAAATTTTATGTTCTCCCCTTCTACTTTGTTCCCCCTTTTAGTTTTAAGGACCACCTTATTGCTTCCCTACTCCTGGTCCAATTCATGCTCCTGAAAGATGCACCCTTTCATGGTCATTATCATGTAATGTGTCATATATATTATGTACCTTGGTTGCAACTTTCCTTCTCTATGAGTCTTTACAGTTCTGTTTTTTCAATATTTTGATGAATCTATTGTTCATGAATGATGTGTTATGCTTTAGAGGCCCGGGGCATATGATCTCTGGCATGTGCAATTTTTGTAGTAGACCGTTTGGCGCAAATTCCGTTCGAATGGAATAACTATCGTTTGAACGGTAATTCAACGTCCAAAAAATGAACGCTGTTCGAACGGCATTCGAATGAGTGTCAAAATAAAATAACGTTCGAACGAACCTGTGAATTTGTTTGGAAGGTCAATGTGCAACCGCATGTATAGCATATGTGGTTATACATGCAGTTTGGATCCCGACCGCACATGCGGACCGCATATTGCTTTGAAACATTGAGTGTGATAGTGTTTCTCATTGGTCTGGGTGTGATAATCTCTTAATAGGATGTCAAATGGATTAATCTTCCTATATTTAAGCATGTGATAATAAAAACTGAAAAATTTATCATGTTACTTATCTATCCTGGGCAGCAAGTATGATGAGGAACAGGATTATGATTTCTTTGTTATTTGGGATATTTTTTGTTATTAGGATTTATTTTTAGCACAATTGTAGCTTTAGGATCTATGATTTGAAATCCTTTGTGTTGTCAGTTAGGCAAGGAGTTTAATGTAATTCTAGTTTTTAGAGTTGTTTTTATTTAAATGTGTGTATGAATTTGCAAGAGAATTTAGTTTATTTTGAAAACCTATAACGGATTTCTTATCTTTTCCTCTTCTTTCTCTCTTCTTTAACACTGGACTTTGCTCTACATCAAAATATCTTGTCTATTTGAAAAACTATGCTTAAAAGAACACTTATTTGGTTTGCATTGCATGAAAAGTGCAAGTTTTATTTATCAATTTTGACTTGTTTTGCATAAGTTCTGCAGTTCTATTTTATCACTTTAAAATTTTAAGTAAAGAAAACATAATTTTTTGAAGATGTCATATTGACTGATGTATGGTATGTCCAATGTATATCATTGTCTGTAATCATACTTCAACTTGTATTATTTAATGGAAAGTTGTTGAAATGGTGTTCTAACAGATCGTATTTAGTGCACATCACCGATTCATTAAATCAGTGCATATCAATTATGCATGGTGTACATGATAGGTATATTGAAAATATTCACTTTTACTGGTACTCTGTATTCATGAAAGTTTTAACTAATATTGTAATTGTGAAACCATATATATTCTTTTTCCTCCATATATGCACTAGTTTAGTTGTAAGAAGTGCCCAATTTCTTCCCTGATACAGCTCTAATTCTTGGTCCCATAATGTGTCCTTTCCTGGTGTAATTTCTCTTCAAAAACATATACCCTATACCCCCTGCTTCATTTCCCATCCCATGCTGTGTGACTATACTTTTTATGAAGGAAAAATTGGTCCACCCAGATTGAATAGTCAATCTCCCCTTCATTCATTGAGAGTATAGTTTTTTTTATTAAGGAAAGAAGTTGATTTCCCATTTTTATCATAAGTAACTAACAGAATTATGGAATGATAATCTGAAATGAAAAAAACATAAAGGGCTGTTTGGCTAGAGGAATAAAGGTGGAATAGGGGAGGAATAGAGGAGAATAAGGCAAAAAAGGTGTTTGGGTAGAGGGAATAAAGGGGTATAGCTATGTGGAATAAGGAGAGAATAAGCTGGTATTTGTATTTCAAGTCCTACCATACTCTCACATGCAGAATCTAATTATCTAACTCTACGAGAAAACAACTGTCCTCAGTGTGTGCATTCTCAGCTTTTAGAATGTGAAGGTCCAGTTTTTTTAATTGTACATGAGACCAATGTATATTCAAAATGGCACTCCTTCCAGCAATGATCATCTCATTTCTGGTTAGCCACATTGCCCAGTAAGTAGGGGTGGTAAACGAGCCGAACGAGCTGAGTTTTGACCTGCGCAGGCTCGGCTCGTTTAGTATCAGGCTCGGCTTAGGACCGAGCTTCATTTTGTGTTCAAGCTCGGCTCGCTGGGCTCGTGAAAAGCTTGGTTGAAGCTCGGCTTGACTCGTTTGTTAAACAAGCCAAGCCGAAACTCAAATCAAGGCTCGGCTCGGGCTCGTTTAGCTAAAAAAAACCTTGATTAGCATTTGAGAAGTCACATTTCACAAATCACAACACCTTATACATGTGAAAGTAACATAAGCTCGGGCTCGGTTCAGGCGCGGCTCGTTCCCCTTTTTTCTGTTAAGTAAACGAGCTCGTCTAGGCTCGGGCTCGTTTATAAACCGAGTTTTAAAAATTGTTCAAGCTCGGCTCGTTTGTCTAATCGAATGAACCTGAACGAGCTTTAATTGAGCCGAGCCCGAGCTGGTCGGCTCGTTTACCAGCCCTACCAGTAAGTTGCCAAAGCTGTAATGAATATGAATTTGCTGCATTTTCTTCTTGTCACCAATCTTTCTCATTTTCTTAAAGTTCCAGAGCACGCCTTTTATATGATGGTCCCACCCTAGCTGAATTTTACTGCACCCATACTCCCATAGATGCATTGGGAATAGTTTCTCTTGAATATAAGAAATTCCATAGAAATAACATGCATGGGAAACAGTGAGTGTGAAACATGTTCATGGAAATGGTTCTCTTTTCTGAGAGAACAAGAGTCAGCGTTTGATTGTGGAGGCGTGTGAGGTCGAGTTTCCAAGTTCTAAGTTATGCAGGTTGAAATGAAAATCAGATTAAGAAATGACTAGAAATTGTTACATTTGGAGAACTTTAACGGGGGAAGTTTTTGGGGAAATAACTCGTATAATAAAACAAGACTGGGTATTGAAAGGAAGAATGTAACATGTAGTAAGGTAGCTGAAGTTATTTGAGCATACAAGTGAGGAAAAAAGGATATGAAAACAACATTAAATGCACTTGCAGTTTTGTTGTGCATCTCAGCCATGAAATTTTAAGATTCAAACTTTATTTTAAATGTCTATGTTCACTAACCCTAATGATTTTTGGTGGATGTCCAATGTATTTCCCATATAAATGTTAACAGGTTTTTGTCTCCTCATTCCTTTTGATGCCCAGACTGACTCATTTGATGGTTCTTTGTTGAATGTTCTTTTCTTTTCCATAGACAAAAGTGGAGTGAGGCTTCCAGTGTGCTACCGTCCGTTCAATCATTTAGGCCATTTTTTTTTCTCCTGTTGACAAACACACAGATGCAACCAATGTTCTTTGAATAGCACACAGTACTCCGCATTAAAGTAGACTAACAGGAATATGTAAACAAATGCATTTTACATAATAGTAACTCGGTGTTCATCTAAGTCATTTCTTTTGTGCATTCTATGATTTACCAAGCCTTGTTGACTTCTATAGTTATCTACACATCTCTGAAGCCAAACCCAGTTATGCATTCTGGGAGCCAGTCATCATAGTTCTTACTGTCAAATTGGTGTGCTACCAGTAATGATGATTTTGAATAATTCACTGCTTTTTATTCAAAACCTGCCATATTAACCATGTCAGTCTCTTCTGTATTGGCCTTGGTTTCATTTCTTGTTTGGTTTTTATTCAGGGTGACGCAGATAGTTCTCTAGACAGGCTCTGGCAGAAGAAGAAGGTCGATGTGCGCCAGCAGTAGACTTTAGTCCGTGGTGGTTTATCACAAATAGAGAAAGCCTGATGAAGGATGTCCCAAATCAGTTACTTTCAGGAGACTTGATTTTACTTGCTGTGGAACAATGTAATGTGCTATGATGTGGTGCTAAAGTTGTAGTGACTTTTTATTTTATTTTATTTTATTTCATTGAAACATGTTGAGAGAATTTTTGAATATCCACTGCCTTTGAACCCTTTGAGGTGTGGAAAGTATCTTGTTTGGAAATTGAAATGTCATTGCTATTTTCATCATTAAATGGTGTTAATATTGCTGTTGGGTACTGATATCAGCAATGGTGAGTCTGCTAAAATCATTATTCATGACATTTCCCTCCTCGTTCTTCTCGTGTATAAGATGGTGGATATGAAAATATAGGTTTAATTCTGAAAAGAAATATGTTTGTTCAAGGTGAATAAATTGTAATAGTTATGTTCTTGGTACCCTGATGGGTATACCTGGCAAGTTGGGTATTCTCTTTTATTCATGAATGAGCTATCCGCAAATCATCAAACAGGGGGGATTAGTCTGAATAGATCTGGCTTTAATGTATGCATCAAGGGAGTGTTAACAGTCATTCCTGATTACATATGGTTTGATTTTTTTAAACATGTATATTTGTCATATTTGAATGAATTGAATGCGTTTTTACATTTTTTGTGATTGTATACTGATATAATAAAATGTATATTACGTGAATGCTTGCACAAATAACTGTATATGTTTTACAACATAACAGATGATTTAGCCCAATAGGCAATCAAGAATATCCAGTTTCATCAATTGAATAGGAGTGATTTTCATTATTGTTCAAAGGCTTATTGATTGATTCATTTGTGAGCATGAGAAGACCTATTTGGTATCTGTGCATTGTTATGTGAACACAATGCATCCACACAGTAACCTTTTTTTTTTCATTCATTATATTTGTCATATTTGAATGAATTAAATGCGTTTTTACATTTTTTATGATGGAGAATATACTAACATAATAAAATATATATTACGTGAATGTTTGCAAAAATAACTGTATATGTTTTACAACATAACAGATGATTTAGCCCGATAGGCAATCAAGAATATTCAGTTTCATCAATTGAATAGGAGTGGTCTTCATTATTGTTGAAAGGCTTATTGATTGATTCATTTTTGTGAGCATGAGAAGACCTATTTGGTATTTGTGCATTGTTATGTGAACGCAATGCATCCACACAGTAACTTTTTTTTGTAACTACTACAAACCTGAATAAATGAAAGTTCAGATGAGGAAGCAAGAAAGCACATTTGATGACAATTCATGAGTCAGGAGGGCCATGATCTGTTTACTATTGAGAAGCTGATTTGATGACCTATAAATCTTCATGTGCCCCCTGAAAGTAATCCCTTTTTTCTTTCTTTTGGCTCACAACACCACCTTTTAAAAAGCCAAAACACACATGCAATGGATACACAACAAACAAATGCCTACTCAGCTTCAGAAGCAGCTCTCCATTAACATGCCTCTAATTTATCCATTCTTGGGACAAACAAATAGTGCAGGTCTGTGTGTAAGATCTCATTATAGGAGATTCTCTGAGCACTGCTGCAATGTGCGTGTCACCGCGTATTGCACTGCACTCTCTCTCAGTAAAGAAGGCTTCATGATTGGCTTATTTGATTTCCATGTTCTGTCTCTGCTTCTATGTGTAATTTTTTGCAGCAAAAAGAACTCATCATGATCATCCAAAGCAGATAGTGGTGGAGAAAGAACAATGTTGGATGAGACGTTTGACCTCTGCTACCTTTTGTGTACTGTCATTCCTGCCATCACTTTTGCAATATTTTGCAGAAATCGATTGAGTGAATCAGCACCATCATCAGTGATGTGATGATTTTCATTGTAGTGGTGGCCCAGGGGCTTTTTGAGGATAGTGATCCTCATTCAAAGTATGAATGCATGATAAAGATTTTATAAACATGTTGGGGGTAACTACTTAATTATGATAAGTGTGAAAAATAGCATTTTTAGGAGAAAAAAAAAAAACTTGAGAAAGTTAAGATAATTAATGAGGGAAAGAAGAGAACCAAGACCAAAGACTTCTCTTGCTTTCTTTGTTTTTTACCTATATACTTAAATACACACATGAACTTTGATTTTTTTTTTTCATAGATAAAGGCTGGGACTTGGACCCATAACCTCTAGAACACAAATATGTCCATGCCTCATTAACTTTGATTTTTGTGATATCAAGTTAAATCACTCTTTGTTTTTCCTCTTTGCAATACATGTATCTACTTTGATTTTTGTAATGAATCATCTCTAATACCTGGAAAAAGTTAATCCTTGAATTCTACTCTGTCGTTTCACTTGATTTCAGACATTCCCTTACTCTTTGACAGTTTGTAACTCGTATTTTTTTGTAAACTTTTTCTTTGGATTTCGATTCTCATAAAATTCTGATTTGCTTTCAATTTCACATACACAATTTACTTATGATCATCGTAAGAGAAATTTGCAGAAGAAATGACTTGAAACAAAACAAGATACTTCACTAGCCTTCTCATATGATCAAATTAAACACAAACAATGTTCATGGACAGAAGTCACTATATTTCATATCTGAAAGTAGCAGTGTATCTGCATGTATGAAGAAATTGAAAGCCAGCAATTCTATTGCAACCACTAGAGAAGTGGATGTACATTAGGAGGTGTCTGCCACTTTGTAGATTATCTTGCATGTCATGTCCACAGAAGAAAAATAAAAAATCTGCGGCGGATGCTAAACGACAATGATAAGCTGTTGATCATGCCACTTGTAATCTTGAGAAGAATGTGATATTTTTGTGTTTGTGTTTGATCTGTTTTTTTTTTTTATTGGGGTACAAGTGCCTATAAAATTCCTGAAATATAATGATCAGATTACTTAATAGTTAATACTACAATAATTGTTTTGGCTCAGTGTCCCCATATATACACACACACATTGGGGCTCTAGGTACATGAGTAAAACCTTATTTTTAAGCCAATTACATTATATAATTTGTAGTTGATCTTCCAACATGGATGGGAAGAAACTAGAATACAAAGGGGAGAAGGCTTTGGAGGAGCTGGAGAAGCTAACTATGAATGCTGGGGAGGTTCAGGAGAGCATCTTGAGAGAGATACTGGGGAGGAATGGAGAGACTGAGTACTTGAACAAGTACATGAAGGGGTCCATGGACACCAAGGAGTACAGGCGGCGCGTTCCAGTGATCGCGTACGATGACGTCCGGCCATACGTCCGGAGGATCGCAGATGGCGAGCCTCACTCGATCCTCTCTGGTGACCCGATCACCGAGTTGTTGATCAGGTGATCTTGTTCCTGCCATACCATCTGATTTGAATATCGTTTGACAAATCGACTTGTATTGGCAGCTCCGGCACATCGGGAGCGGAACCAAAGCTGATGCCTTCGATCGCGGAAGATCTGGACCGTCGAACGTACCTCTACAACCTCATTATGCCCATCATGAATCAGTAAGAACTGCTTCATAAAATCATCAACACATCCATTTATGTCTTCATAACTACATTTAACATTCTAAAAGAGGACATATTGAGCGCGCACGCACTTCAAATTCCAGCTCAACTAATCCTTTTTGTGCCCTCCGTTTGTGGTGTGACATGGAATTATTGACTCCCAATAGCTTTTTATTTGAATAGATAACAATTCATACAAAATAAATAAATTTTTGTTTGAGTTGTTAATTTTTTTTATTATTCTTATTGAATAATGTAAAAGTAAATTTTTTTTTTTGTTTGACTCATTTTGGATAAAGTGAAGATATGTGGTGGATAAGAAATGAATAGGAGTTTATCAATTTTTAAATGACAATTATACTCTAGCGTAAATTGTCTGTGTTAGAAAATATGTATGAGAGATGTGTGTGTTGTATGATAGATGAGATAATTTTGGGATGTGTGAGAGAGTATTAAATGAGATAATTTTTTTAAATGATACAGAAGTGCATTTTTATCTATTGGCATATGTAAGCTTTAATAAACAATTTCTTGTCCTATTTCTAATTTATCCATACATAACTACAGAATTTATTCTACCAAAACAAATATCATTTTCTTCTTCTTCTTCTTCTCTACCAAAACAAATATCATCATCATCATCATTTTCTTCTTCTTCTTCTTCTCTTTTATTCTTCACCCCAAATGGGGGTGGTATTTTATAATCCCAGATACATCACCGGGCTCAACGAGGGGAAGGCGATGAACCTCCTATTCGTCAAGGCAGAGACGTTGACCCGGTCCGGCCTCCCGACCCGGCCCGTCCTCACGAGCTACTACAAGAGCGAACACTTCCTGTGCCGCCCGCGGCACGACCCATTCAACGACCTGACCAGCCCGGACCCGACCATCCTCTGCCCCGACACGCACCAGAGCATGTACTCCCAGCTCCTCGCAGGCCTCGTCCACCGCCACTCCGTCCTCCGCATCGGCGCCGTCTTCGCCTCCGCCCTCCTCCGCGCCCTCCGCTTCCTCGAGCGCAACTGGCCCAAGCTCTGCGATGACATCCGCAGAGGCCTCCCCGGCCGTGACGTCACCGACCCCGCGTGCCGGTCTGCGCTCGAGCGCGTGATGCGCGCGTCGGGCGACGCGGGGCTCGCGGACGAGGTTGGGGCGATCTGCGCGCGCGCGTCGTGGAGGGGCGTGCTGTGCCTGCTGTGGCCGCGCGCGAAGTACGTCGAGGCCGTGCTGACGGGGTCGATGGCGCAGTATGTGCCCGCGCTGGAGTTTTACAGTGACGGGAGGCTGCCGCTCGTGTGCACAATGTACGCGTCGTCGGAGTGCTATTTTGGGTTGAATTTGACGCCGTTGTGCGACCCTGCCGATGTCTCGTACACGTTGTTGCCCAATATGGGTTACTTTGAGTTCATACTGCTGGGGGACGGGCTCGACGAGGAGGCGGAGGATTTCGAGCTTGTCGGGCTTGCAGACATCGAGGTAGGGCGGCACTACGAGCTCGTCGTCACCACCTTTGCCGGTAAGCGAGCATGCACGTCTGGCTATCAAAATTGTGTCAGCCTTTTTAATCACAAAGTACTTCAGACTTTTTTTGATATCAAGAGATGTTCAGTAATTGATGTCATTTATATTAGATCTGTCAACGGGTTAAGTCCAAACTAGATCAGGCTGGATCTAAACCCAATCCGTGATAAGACCTGACAGATCCGGGTCCAACCCAAGACTTGACAGGTCCTTGAAAATGTGGACCCGAATCCGAACCTGAGTCTGACTGGATCTGAATATGGTTAATATGGACAGGCTTAACTCATACCAATCGGTTGAACATACTTCAGTTCATTGAACTAAACTTTAGTTCGCCGAATTGAAACCAAATATCCATTTAGTTCTTAATCATTCAAACTGTCATCATCGCCTTCACATCAACATAGAAGTTTTTATACGCATTTCCCATATTAATGACATATTACATTTAATAAATTATTTGATTATGTATTTTAAACATATTTATCCCTAATAATATACGAATATACACGTAGAATGTAAAAATGTAGAACTTTTTTTTTTTTGTTTACATTAAAAAAAAGAAATACAAAACCCTTGACGAATATTTGCTGCACATGAACTTTGTGGCTATGGTATGATCATTCCAACAGGTCTATATCGATACCGGATCGGCGACGTCCTCCTAGTAACTGGATTCCACAACCGGGCGCCAAAGTTCCGGTTCATATGCCGGAGGGGCGTCTTACTGAGCATCGACTGTGACAAGACGAACGAGGAGGAGCTCCACAGGAGCGTCTCAGCCGCGAAGAAGCTCTTGGAGTCCCGGGACGCGCTGCTGGTGGAGTACACCAGCTGCGCGGACGCGTCGACCATCCCGGGCCACTACGTGCTCTACTGGGAGATCGCGCGCACGTCCCCCACATCCGCGGACGCGGCGCGCGCGGAGGAGGAGGAGGAAGTCATGCGCGAGTGCTGCGCGGCGGTGGAGGAGTCGCTGGGGTACGTGTACAGGCGGTGCAGGGCGAGGGAGGGGTCGGTGGGGCCGCTGGAGATACGGGTGGTGGAGGCGGGGGCGTTCGAGGCGTTGATGGACCTGTGCGTCGGGCGGGGGGGATCGATAAACCAGTACAAGACGCCGAGGTGCATAAGATCGGCTGCGGAGGTTGGGTTGCTCGAGGGGAAGGTTATGGCTTGCTTCTTCAGTCCTAGACTGCCTTCATGGAGTCCATAGTGTTTTTTTTTTTCTTTTCCGGTTTTATTTTTAAAGGGGAACAAATAATACCCTTCCAATTAAGCTTTTGATCCTGATCATCTTGTTTTGAATTCTAATCATCTTTGATTGCCCATTTAAAATATTAAATTGGGTTGTGTTTGGTAAACAATGTCGCTTACCGTCTGCTCCGGAACAATTTTAAAATGAATTAAAGAAGGGGGTGGTTATCAACTTTGTACTCACTTATTTTAAATATTTCTGCTTAGTGAGGGGCTGAGATCGAGTCTTATCGCCTACTGATAGAGACAGATTTGATCGAAAAAAATACTTATCAATAAAAAAAACTTTGTACTCACTTCTCACGCATAATGGTAAAAAAAACCATGGAAGAGAGGAAGAAATAGGAAAAAGAAATATAAGAGAGGGTTGAGAAGGAAACCCACTATTGGGACAAGTTTGATCCCTTAAACGTGAAATTCGAACTCTATCCATCTCAACCGGATAAAGATGTGAGACGGGTTTGAGATTCAAGGGTAAAATCTGCCCCACTCCTCTCAGTTATACCCCGTTTAAATCACTTATAGTATCAAAATTATTATTACAATTGATATACTTAAGCATGTATTAAGTAATATTATATAAAATAATTATTTAGTTTTTAATCTAAAGGAGAATAAAAAATATTAAAGTATTTGAAAAACTAAATTTTTTTATTTCATTTCTTTTTAAAATGGGATGAGACGGAACGGGTTTGGGTTTTTTAAAAATCTGTTGGGACGGGTTTGAGTCAGAATAATCAAACTCGTCACGGGTAATAATCAAACTCGTCACGGGTTTGAAACGAGATTTTATTAGTGAGTTTAGGATTGTGATTAACCAAACATGTCCTAACCTGCCCCATTGCCATCCCTAAGCTAGAGGAGGAGGGTGCCAGTAGGATATATATATATATATACACACACACAATAATGATTCACATGACCCATTTCATAGGCCCCATATAACCATATGAGCCCCATGACATGGCATGAGTGTTAATACCTATTTTATCCTTTATGCCTTTTTTGATAATCATTTCCCATAATCAAGGAGCAGGTTGATGTAGCATGAATTTTTAAATTTTTTTAAAGGATCAAATCCCATGATTTATGACATCTTTTCTCTTTTGTTTTATAAGATGAAAAAAATTGAATTTGGATTAAATTTACAGCTTATTTTTTTTCTCCACTTTCATTGTAATAGCCTGGATCCTCTTATGCCGACTTATGCTAATATTTACGTGTTTGAATTGCAAAATAGGATAATTTTATGCTATTGAGCTTTTGGTCCTGATTATTCTTGAAGCCTTGCATTTGGTTACATTTTCAGAAAGCACCTTCGAGGCATAATTGGATTTTGCGCTAAACATATGAAGTCTTCATTTTTGAGTTATCTCTCATATAAAATTGGTTTGGTGTCATTTGGAGCTGTATTAGAAAAGTTATGGCTATTTTACCATTTCTGCCCGTAGAAGAAGAAATTGCGAGGTCTTCTGTTCGTCGTTATTTTTAATATAGTTGGAGGCTTCTTTTGATCTTGGCCTAGACATGGAAGTTATAGATATTTTCGTTACCTTTCCAACAGAAGTTGAATCATTTGAAGTGGACTCTCCTACAACAAGATATAGCGGTTTGAGTCAAGGCTGCGCAGGTTATTAAGGAAGGGTACTTTGGTAATTTTAGCGGATTTATAAATTTCATTTGATTAGGTGAGTCGGTGGTGGTGGTGGATATATATGGTGAGAGAGAGAGACGTCCGAGGCTTATTTGAGGGGAAACAAAAAGGGGAAAAATTAGGGAAAGCTTCGTGGAATATTTTTCGTGTCATACTGGGTAAGGATTTTTATTCTTTTCATCGTTATTCTTCATCTAGGGTTGTTCTATTTTAGTTCTAAATTAAAAATTGTGATTTGGGACTGAAATATGAATTTGTTTTTGGGGCTGGGTAAATAAGAATTGGAGAGTTATTTTGATTGCGTTAACTTAGGGTTTGTATTTAGGACATCGGATTTGATTTGGGGGAAACTGAGAATTTCTTGATTATTGGGATTATATGTTAGTATCTGATTGAGATTATATTTTTATCAGTGGATTTCCTCTCTGCCTGTTTTAAGAGTTGGAATAGGGTGAGTCCAGTTGAGGTGGTGATTTGTGAGGTAAGTAACCCGATCGATATTTGTTTGTCCTACGTTCCATTCCACGTGATATTGTTGAGACCCGATCGGTTACTATACTATATTGTTGAGACCCAGAATTATTCATGTCACCTTTATTAATTAGAATTGTTTTTCATTGAGGCTTGCTTCATATTTATCCACTATAATTCAATTATCATTCGAGAGTGTGATTTATGTTATCCCAGTTCAGATTAGTCTTTGAAGTGTCATTATTGAGGTTTGCTTCGTGATTCATCATCATTATCTAATTGTTGTTATTTATCATTGTTCTAGACAGTTTTCGAGAGTTACTAAATCTATAGTTGATTTGTGAGCCTTCCTTTGATCATGATGTATCCATCCCAGTGTCTTGCCATTGATCTATGATCTGCATGGTCGTGCTGTCCGACCATGAAGCCTTGTACTGTGTGTGTTTCATTGCTTGTATATTACCTCTTGAATTTGTATTCTTGGAATTGGATGACCATAGACCTTACAGTGAGGGTTGAGGATTACCTCCCCAGCGCGCATGAGTACGTACGGTCCAGCGAGGGGGACTTGAGAATACCCTGCCGTGCCTGGACGTTCCGAGGGCCAGGTAGCGATTCCGCGGTGGACGTTCCGAGGGCCACACGCGAGAGGTATAGATGTGGACATCCCGGACATAGGGGCCGAGATGGGGTCATGTAGATGGTCTATCCAGAGCTTCAGTCATTCAGGAGCCACAGTTATGATTCCCTTATCATTCTTGTAGAATTGTGACATCTCGAGTGCCATCAATGAGTTAATTGATCTTCTTTTGCTTGATGGGTGATTTCAGAGTATGTGCCTTCAGTCCAGTGGTGTTGCTTCCTGATGATATTTATTGGTCCTATCACTTGTGATGTGTTCGTTTGAGCTATTCATTCATATTTTTATATATCAGCGATGTTATTGTTCTCCACTGATGATCATAGAGCGCTTTCATGTGTTATTATGCTTTGACCTGATGTTGACTAAGCTTGACTTTGATGTCATCCTTGTTTTCCTTATGCGTGGAATGTCTGGGTTGCTTACTGAGCATCTTTCGCTCATTCTATTCTATTTTCCTATTTTTTTGCAGAGTAGAGGAGGGGGTTCTTGGGCGTTGACTTTGTCTTCTTTTGGGGGTCACGTCTAGTTGGTGATAGGTATATATATATAGATATGGATAATGTTGATGTTTTGGATCTGTATATGATTATTTTTGGTAGAGGCTGGTCTAGTGAACCATGCCTATGTTTAATGCTCTGTATATATGGATGACTGTATATGAGGTGTGTTAGATGCTCTGTTGACTGCTTAAACTTTTCTGGGTGAGTTTATATAGGTGATTATATATTTCTTGATGATTATATGTTATCCCAGGGTTGTTACCAGATGAGTTTATATAGGGTGGTTATTTCGATGTTTTTTTTTTTATATAAAAGAAATGGTGAGTTTTGAGGCACGTGGCGTGCACGTGTCGATAGTTTGGGACACGGGCCGTCACATTCATCTTCTTTTTCCTTCTCCACCTAAAACAAAATGTGTATTTATGTTACATTTTTTGTTTTGCATTTGTTTTAATTTTTTATTATTGAATTTGATGCTAAATGTTAAATCCAATTTTAGATCCATTTAATTTGCATTATTTCAAAGATTTATTACTTGCTTGTTGCATAAAAATTTTTGATTGTCTCATGAAAACTGATTTAGTTTAAAAAAGCTTTTATCATGGCACAATATCCATTTTGCTTCAAAAAAAATTTACGAATTCGTTTTTTTATATATGAGTACGTTTTTTTGGAACCGCCATTAAAAAATAAATAAGCAACATTTGGTCTGGCCTTTATTACAATTTGTTCGGATGTGGCGTTTGATCTTAATTATTTTACATTGCTTGGGTTGTGTAACTTTAAAAAATTAGTTACATTTCAAACTATTATTTTAAACTTATATACATTGTTTTTCAAAAGTTAGTGACATGTTATTCTAATATAAACATGCATTGTATCTAAAAGTCAGTTACAGAGAGAGAGAGAGAGAGAGAGAGTCAGAGGGGGGAGGGCCGCAATGACAAAGTGGAGACTGGTGGAGGGGATAGGCAGAGATGGCAAGCGGGGGGAGAGAGAGAGAGAGAGAGAGAGTTAGGACATGTTTATTTTATTGGGGTAGGGGGAGAGAGAAAAAGAGAGACGAAGAAATTGCCAATACCGCCCGCAATCGGCACCACCAAATACATGTTGTTATACGAAATAAAATATATACTAAGATATATCAGTGCACTTTTTTTGCTTTGAAAAAATAAAATTTTAGAACTCCATATCTCTCATTTTCCATTCCCAATCAAACATCCATAAACAATAAATTTTTTAAATAAATTTAGATAACAGGGCATGATCACTCGGGGCTAGACATCAGAGAGGCTCTTAGAAAAGATGACAACATGAAAAATGAAGAGCTAAATGATAGACATAAGACTATGTCAAAATTTAATGGTATTTAATGGTATACATAGAATAATTAATGGTGTATATAGAATACTAATCAGCTATACATAGAATAATTAATGGTGTATATAGAATACTAATCAGCCTTTCACAATCATAATGTACATGGAATACTAATTTAATTTACATACAATATTTAATGGTGTACACATAATATTATCAATATTACACCTTTCATAATCACAATTACACCTTTCACAATCAAAATATAAGAAGCATGAGAGCCACAGATAGCCTCCAAAAGTGTACATAGACTTCTTAACCCAGATTTGAATAGTTTTCATTCTACCTATTAGCCAAAGTTAGGTGTTTACTATTTAAGCTTTCCATTATCCAATTCTGGTGATGATTCTTTTAAGCAATGGAGACAAAGGTCAGCTGTCAAATGGGAACCAAGTAGTGGCAGTTCCATGCATGTTAATGGAATGACCCCTTTCAAAATTAAAAAGCCATGACACATTTAAAAGACTAAATTGATGGTCTGCGGTGAAACACAATTAAGTATTTGTAAACAACAACAACAACAACATATAGTTTTCAAAGAATGTGTATATTGTGATTTTAGATATCTCAAAGTTAGAACCAAGTTGCGTTGTCAGAGACCTGAGAATCAATTCAACTTTCAAAAGTACATATTCATTTCTTCACCATAAACATTGCCATTTTGAAACATTTCCTGATTATACCACTATGATACTTAGCCAGCATATGTTTTAAGGTTCTTATACCACTATGACACTTAGCCAGCATATGTTTTAAGGTTCAATGGCATCTTGGTTTAAATAAATATGGCATGACAGGAAAACCAAAGAATATCAATCTAGAAAATAGTGAGTTTGTTATTTAGACATTACCCCCTATATTAATATAAATAAATAACCCAAGTTCAAAGGTCACTTATAGGAAGCAATGGTTCAAACATTAAAAATTCTTCATCTCCATTAATGGGATGAGATGAAACAGGGAAACAATAAATATATATATAAAAAAAAGCAAAAGGGTGTATATTTTGACCCATGAGCTATGTCAGTACATACAATAGATGGACACCATCCTTAATAGTTCCAAATTCAAGGGCTTAATCACAAATTTGTTAATAAAAAATATTCACATTTTTCACAAAAAAAAAAAATCAATCCATCTCATTCCATGAAACCCCACAAACCCAGAGACCAAAATTACACACACATCAGCTTAGAATCCAAAACCAAACAAGTAACACAAAAAATCAAAATAACCCAACCAAAAAATCTGAGAGTCCTTTTGTACCTTTGTGTAGATTTGGCCGACGGTGGAGTTGTTGGCCTCCTTTGCGGTGCAGGTCAGACGGACCTTGTCGATTGGGCGGAGAAGGGAGGCATTGATGGATCTCGTCGAGGCGAGGGCCGGCATTGATGGAGCTCATCGAGGGTTTCTAATGGGGGAGTGAGTAGGGTTTTTGTTGGGGGCCAGGAGAAACAAGGGTTTGTTTTGGGGAGAAAGAAACAATTAAATGGGAGGATAAAATAGGTAGAATAAACGTCATTTTGAATTTGTTTGGGGGTTTATTAGTGAAAGAAATCCAAGGATATTAGGTTTAGGTGTCGGAGAACTTTAGTGTTATGGTACAAAGTTGTAGAGACTAATGGTTAATAGATGGGTAAAACTCTAATTAATTTTTCCTTAATTATTTGAGTATATATTTTGACTTTATGGACATTATATTCCATGCATGAAACATCACGTTAAAAAAAAGCAAAGCAAGCGGAGACTATAAAAAGAACAGCGCGCGTGAGACTCTTCCTAGCATTAATTATTATACAAAAATGTTAAACAAAGATAAGAAAAAAAAAACCCTTTTCCCTTTTACGTGATAAACTTTTTACTTTTAGAACTGGGCCCAAAGTTAATGCAGTCAAGGAATTTATGAAAGCTACACTTAAGAAAGGGAAATAGAAAACCTGATTCATTTGCTTTATGTCTACTCAATGCCCAAAAACCACATGTTTTGTTGTGAGATCTCCCTCACAAGTCAGAACTACATCCTACGAAGACAAAGAGAACGAGAAATGAAGAACAAGACACTAACAACCAATTCCTCAATGTTAGAGGAAATTAAAAGAAGAAAAGAAAGAAAATAAAATCAATTGTAGTTATGGTTGGTGATGACCTTATATATACACATGCAAAGCACCCCCCATCAACACATTGTTAACACTACCTAACAATGGCTCCAAGGGTC
The DNA here is from genome assembly GCA_030737835.1 of Acorus gramineus. Taxonomy (NCBI): domain Eukaryota; kingdom Viridiplantae; phylum Streptophyta; class Magnoliopsida; order Acorales; family Acoraceae; genus Acorus; species Acorus gramineus. Next base: position 1,868,361 of record CM060847.1, on the reverse strand, counting down.
CTCTCATCTCTCTCATTCATCCTTCTAATTTCACTCTCAAGCAACATTATTGGCTCTCACAGTCTCTCCCACCCCACATGCGCACCGCCCCCTCCGGTCGTTCCGGTGCCGATCTTCTCCACCGACGTTGACCTCTTGCAATTCGCGCTTAACCTCGAACATCTGGAGGCTGAGTTCTTCTTGTACGGTGCGCTCGGCCACGGACTAGACGCGATCAATCCCGAGCTCGCCATGGGAGGTCCCCCACCGATCGGGGCCACGAAAGCGAACCTCGACCCCCTCACGCTTCGCGTCATAGCAGAGTTCGGCTACCAGGAAGTCGGCCACTTAAGGTCTCTCTCTCTTATGACTGGATCTCATTATGTCTCATCAGTATCTGATTATGTGAATTATGTCTTGTAGGGCTATTAAAACCACCGTGGGAGGATTTCCGAGGCCGTTGTTGGATCTGAGCAAGCACAATTTTGCAAAGCTATTCGATCAGGCATTCGAGCACCCTCTGAAACCTCCTTTTGATCCATACGCAAACAGCATCAATTACATGCTCGCATCCTATGTCATCCCTTATGAGGGTCTGGTTGGCTATGTGGGTGCTAATCCAAACATCAATGGCTATGTCACCAAGAGAGTATGTTTAGCCTCCCAAACTTCAAAATCCTATTCAAATTACGTTGTTACACCATCAATCTTTTTTATAGTATCAAATGCAGTCTCATTTACCTTGTTAGACCCCACTGACTGTTGAAAATTTTAAACATTTTCTATAAATGATATCATTTAATTCATGGGCAGCTGCTCGCGGGGTTGCTCGGCGTCGAATCGGGGCAAGACGCGTACATACGGGGGTGGCTCCTCGAGCGGGCAGAGGAGCGTGTCTTACCCTACCACCACACGGTGGCAGATTTCACAATCCAAATATCGGCGCTGCGGAACGGGCTGGCCAAGTGCGGGATCAAGGACGAGGGGCTGCTCGTGCCGCTCGAGCTCGGCGCAGAGAATCGGACGTGCAACAACGTGTTGTCGGCCGATGCGAACTCCCTCTCTTACAGCCGGACGCCGGCCGAGATACTGAGGACGGTCTACGCCACCGGAGACGAGCACAAGGCCGGGGGGTTCTATCCGAAAGGGGGCAATGGGAGGATTGCTAGGGAATTCCTTGAGGACTACTAGGTGAATAGCAGAAGACATGGGACTGGTTTTGCTATACCACCACCTTGTGTTCTTATGTATGTGTGATTTGTGATTTAAAGATGTGAGTGGTTTGGGCTGGTATTGCCTCTCCTAAGTTTATGTTTAGGTGGTGGTGGTGTGAATTGCTTGGGATATAGTTAAATGATGCATATAAAACATCGACTTCATATAAAATAAAGATGTCTGGTGACTAAGCTAGAAGCATGGGAGAAATTTGAACTCGAGATTTTTGAGGAGCAAACTCATGGCTCTAACATAAAGGAGGTGTGTGCTTGTGTGTGTGTGAAGATTTTGGGGGTGCCATCCATTTTGTAGCACTCGATCTTATTGTCCAAACACACTTAAATTCAAAGTTCTGATGAGACTCAGTGAATTAGTTATTGTATGATCGCACACTTATTTTGAAATCAACGTAGAATTGTTACTTTCTAATAACTATATTGTGATAACATATATGCACAAATAAGTGTATATACATAACTGATTGTTCATTTGTTATTCATATGGTGACATTGTCACCGAGTTATTCATATATTGTTATTCATATTAAATGTTACCGTAAGTTATGTATAGTAACATATATAGCCTTTATTGTAAACCCCTTTTCTTGTAGTGTTGGAAGATAGATGTCATTTTCTTATCCCCCGTTTGGATGCAGTATAACCTTGGATAGATTCTGAAATAAGGTGGAATATGTTAAATAAGATGTTTGAATGCCCAAAATACTCAGGGATAATGTATGCCTGGATAAACTGGTATAAAGTAGAATATGGATTCCAGCCAACCCCTGAAATTAAAGTTATTTCAGGTTATTCCACCTAAAAAATATGTGGGTCCACTGTAAATCAACTATCATCACCTCTTATAAATCACATGTTAAATCAACTATCATTATTTTTTCATATTTTATAAATTATTATCCACACTTTATTAACATTTTATTTAAACAACAAAAATTTTATTATTACGTTTACCAACGAGAATAATTCAAAGTACAACCAAACACAAAATCACTTTAACTTTTTTTTTATACTCATTTATGCCAGAATAACTGTATACCTAAAAATAAATTCTATTCTGCATCTAAACGGGGGCTTAGTGTTTGATTCCCTTCATAAGTGTTGAATAACATATGTATATAGATTTATAACTTTTCAATGACAAATTTATCCCTATAATAGTTGTTTGTAGTTTTTATAATTGTGCGCGCTGACAATGATAAATAATACTTTTTTTAAAATGACATATATCAAGTCTTAATTTAATTTATTAAAATATAGCTATCAGGTTTTTTGAAACAAAACAAATTTAATTTGTATTATCAACAAGTGATGGTACACATGCAAATGGGGCCAATTTAGGGTATAAAAAAACCATTAACACTGGATGCAATAACTGCATGAAGGATGAAATGGGGTTCATTTTGCCTTCACACCAGAATAGATTGGTCATTGAAAGACAGAGCATGAGAAAATCATAAACAATGTGAAATCTCACAATCTAACTAACTGAAACCCAAACATGAGAGTTGCATGATATATTGTGGTTCAAGATGAACATAATAATGGTGACTTTAAAACAGAATCCCTCGGCATAATAAGAAAGATCGGGAAGATAATATAAGCTCAAACATGAGACTTCACATGACTTCCAAATGACTAACCAGCAATACCCACTGGCATGTGTTACCCAAAAAAAAAAAAAAATTAAAAAAAAAAAAGAAAACAATTGATCCGAATCACTGAAACCAGATTTTACTGTCTTCACCAGATCCCTCTAGCAAACCCTTGTCTAAACAAGTGGCAGACCCCTAACAGAACTATTTAGGTTGTTCTTCACATGAGGCCTGTGATGTAAAGCGGAGCATATCCCATGGCTAAAATTAGACTTAGGGCCTCTGTTTGGGATGGAGAGGCCAACGCTTAATCTGATACATTCATTTTATTTTACAATCTCATACACTATGATTATGACTATCACATAATATTTTTAAAGAAAAAAAATATTAGTGTATTTCAATAGGCCAGTGCTTTTTTTATATAAAAAAAAAGGTGTAAATTGTGGGACTACACACTGGATTGAACATATCATTTCCTTATTTTAGTTCCTCTAAGGTAGACCTTGATTTCAACCTCTAGAGAGCAAACTTGTGTCTTTGGGCACCTTTTTGTCAAACTATGAATTTGGATCTCACAGTCGACTCTGATTTTAGGCGTCGTGAATAGAAATACGGCTTTAGGCACTGGTAGACAAATTCTTCTCTCAAGACTCATGAATTGACCCAATCTTCAAGCCTTCTGAGCAGATGCGACGCTGGACTCTTAGCCCTCGTTTGGATAACAACATAAGCTATTCTGGTATAGATAACTATTCCAGTATTGATAAAAAAAAAAAGTTATTTTTTGTTTCGTTGTGTTTTTAATTATTTTCATTGGAAAGATGAGGTATAATATTTTTTAAAAATTTAAAACACCTGTAAACTGGATTTAAAGCCTAAAAATGGACTAGACGTAACATTATCTTTTTGCATTAGCTGAAATTGGGTGGAGAGATGCATGCGCAGCTACTTGCGGGGTTGCTCGGAGTCAAATCGGGGCAAGACGCGTACATACGGGGCTGGCTCTACGAGCGCGCGGAGCAGCAGGTCGCCCCTACAACCGAACCGTGGCCGAGTTCACGAACCGCTTATCCGCGCTGCGGAACGGGCTGGCCGGGTTCGGGACCAAGGATGAAAGGCTCACCGTGCCGCCCGAGCTTGGCGCGGAAAGGCGCACGTCGAGCAACGTGTTGTCGGCCGACGCGGACTCGCTTTCGTACGGGCGCACGCCTGCGGAGATACTGAGGACGGTTTACGGGACCGGGGACGAGCGCTGGCCCGGCGGGTTTTATCCGAATGGAGGGAATGGGAGGGATTGCTAGGGGGTTCCTTAGAGGGATCGTTGCAGAGGAAGGTGTTTGAAACTATGACACATGCAATATCATCTTGGTATGCAATAAACACTAAATATGAACCTTGTTGTCATGGATGGTTTGAAATGGCATTTGAATTGAGATTCTCTTGGTGCCTTGGTAGAAATATCTCCTCCTTACTTAAAAGTTTAATTTGGCCTCAAATCTTATTCATGCTGACTCTTGAGATTTTTAAATTAGGACAACTTGTTCTGGATCTTGGACTCATAGTTTACTGGTTAACAAAGAAAATTTATAATCAAGAGATCTTGAGTTCGAGTTTCAACAAAGAAAAAAGAACTCGTTTCGTACACGAAACTATGTTACATGTGGATATTGTTGAATAATGTTCTCATTAATCCATTGCTTTCTCGCCCTTATCCATACAACTTCAATTACAAATGTTAAAAATTTACGTTATGTTTCTTATGATATACTATTCATATTCGTTATCATGCATGATTAATTTAAATAACTATGGTATTTTTTATATGAATAATGTTACGTATGCACAACTCCTTTTCCAGTCTCTATTCCAGTTTACATATGTTTAAATTTTTTAAAAATTAGTATATTTCATTTAAAGAGGTACATATTTTTATAAAAAATGAAACATATATTTCAATAAATTGCATTAATGCATTTATAAAAAATATAAAAAGAATTTATCGAACCATATACTTTGTTAATGTAAGTTTATGTTTCAATGATTTTCTATTGACACATATGAGACTAAAATTTTTTGTAGAAAGGTAAATATTTGCTACTCGATTTCATTTTTGAACTTGAATTACAAATTTTGAATGGGAAAAGAAAAAAGTAAAACAAAACAAGAGAAAAACTCATAAGCAAAAAGAGATCTCACGGCCCGGGTTAGAAGAACTGCCCAAGCGAGGCCAAAACGCCCATCCCGTCACCCTGCGATGCGCATGACCCCTCTAAAACTTGGACCGAAAAAAATATAGTGTAACAATACTCTATATATCTAGAAAAGATGATGATTTTAATCATCATATCTCTTTACTACATTTTGTCATCCCAATTATTCATGTCCTATTCATGATAGGTATGAATAGGACATGGATGTATGGATATCAATGTATCTCATCCTAATCCAATCCTTGGTGATGCAAATTAGTCTGTTGCTGTGGGACAATGCATCAACTACAGTCAACTATTCCGGTGGAGCAGATGATGATCCGTTTTATGTGTGGTTTCAATTCAGTTTCATTTAATCATTCTGGTTATCCCTAATTGTCCCCTCTAAAAGTAGAAGATGCCTGCTGGCCTCCATGAATGTTATTCTCATCCTTCCATTCTTCATGGGAATCCAATACATACACTCCATGTTTCAGCAGTCGAGGGTCCTGATCAGGGACGTCAACATATCCAGCACCGAAATGCATATGTCATTATCAACCAGGCGTTGCTACACTCAATCTTTTTTACAGTTTAAAATATAATCCTATATATCTTGTTAGAAATCCAGTGAAGTATATACATCGTCCAATATGTCTAGTTAAAGTTTTTTCTCACTTTCTAAAAATAGATTCTTTCAACTCACAATAAAGTTATTACATTTTTTATCAAAGCATATTAAATACTGAGTATAACATTCTCTTTATCTATCAATATCCAAATAGAATTTGTATGTGGATACTGTCATACCGATATATCCAATTGCATTTATATGTCAAAATTTTAAAAATAGTTGATTTATGTAATTAGTGATATTTTTCTTTGACATTCTCTTTTTACAATTGTACAACCAAATATGTAACTTTGATTGGCTTTTTCTTTCTTACGTGTACAATCCTTTATATACAGTATGTTTAGGGTGGCCTTTGAAAACAGTTTAAAAAATTGATTTTAGCCTTTAATTGTTTTATACATGATTTTTTAGAATGTAATGATGAAGACTATTTTATGAAACACAGATTTTGATGCACAGTTCCTTGACAAGATTCACATGTTACTTTTCATATAAACTAAGAAAAGCTAATATCATTCCAAATTAGAATACCAAATGCAGCCCAAATCATTGTGATATAACCCAACTTTGCTTGTTTTTTTTTTTAGGTAAAGAAATAATATTCAGTTAATGGTGTGATTTCTCTGTCAAGAATCATTCCTGTTCATCCCGGCGTGCACGCCAAAAATAATATTTGGTTAGGTGTGATCATTGTGATATTACCCACTTCATTTATGTTCAGCCATATTGCTTTGTATTTTCTAATCCTCTCATCTCTATTCATTCATTGTTGTTACGCCTACTTAATGACAATATCTACTTTTACTTAACAAAAATAATCATTGGAATAATTTATGAGATGTACTTAACTACTTATCATGTTGAATCACACCCTAATACCATGGGATGAGATCCTTTCTCATCCGCTAAAGAAAAAAGTTAACAAATGTATTTGAATAGTTCCTTACGGTCTTACCGATAAAAGACTTTTGGTTAAAGTTTTTTTTTTAAACTGGTAAAACAAAACCACCATGATTATATTTTGTTTTTTGAATAAAGATACCTCAATTATATTAATCGAATGACTTTGGATTGAATGAGATACAAAAAATTAAATAACGAAATTAACAAAGAGAGGAAGCAAAAGTGAAACTCTACAAATTAGCGAGGTAGAAGAGGATTCGATCTCGCTAATCCCCGATACCCGCCACCCACCCTCATGCCGTGATATTTAGGTCAATCGCAGTGAATTCCAACCTCTTTGCGCCACCGAGCGATCCCCATTCACATGCTAGTTCGATAAAGGTGTTACTTTGATCACTGTACGATTGTTGGTTGTTTCCTGTAGTAGTGACCACAATCATCCCCTACTACTATATATTAAATGTTAAAACTACATTGCAAATGTTTATTTTAAAATCGTTTCCCAACACCTAAAGTGATCCCAGCTTTAGCAAGAAAAAAAAAAGAAAAAATAATTATAATTACAAAAAACAGTTTTTGGGGATCTAACAAAAACTGCTTCTTTAGCTGTAGAGAAGTATCTTGTTTTTAAACCCAGCCTATACATAAAATCAGTTTTACAATCATACAACTAAACACAGCTTTTAGTTAATAAACATTTTTTGACTAATTTAATATTCTGACTTCAACCAGGACACACGTATTATGTGCGCATCGAATTATCCTGATAGCATAATTCAGAGGAGTTTCAGCTTGCTTCATATTTCACATAAATGAAGATTAAGTGGGATTCTCTTTCCAAACTTCATGGAGTTCAACCGTATATTAGCGCATCTGACATGAAGCTTGATGAAACTGGCTATTGTAAGCCAGTCACTATTTTCAAACTTACAAGTTACAATCCATGTTGTGTTGTTGCTGAGGCTATTGCTTCTGATTTTGCAGATTAAAAGGGATGGGATCACAAAGCTTGTTGTACTTCCCCTTTTTCCACAGTTCTCAATATCAACCAGTGGTTCAAGCCTTCGTTTGTTAGAGGGTATATTTAGGTGATGAATTAGTGTGCAGAATACCATGAATCCATTCAAATTCATCCTCGAACCATTAAAATTTATCTTGAGGGACATTGATATCCAGTCCCTATCTATATCCAATGAAGCCAAATATACCAATTTTCCTTATCCAGCCAACATCCATATTCCTATTTGTACTCATTGATGAAAAACAAATCGACTGAGCAATGTCAGAAGAATTTCAATCATTAAGGTTGGTGACCTTACATTCCCCTCATAAATTGTATGTGATCACTCCATATTCCATATGCACGACCCACTATCATTTTGGCAATGCCACCTACCGACAGCCCTAAGGGTCCAACCTTCTCTGTCTTGCTCTCAAGCTTACAGTCTCACTTAAGCCAAGTGAACAAATTAGATACATTTCAGATACCTTAACATCCATATTATAACCTAAATCGTTTGAATCATATATTAATATTCACCGTCAGTCTCATGTATCACGATGGCAATCTTCCTCATGATGCGCTAAACAATTTGAAGGTTGTTTTCTTTTTTAGAAACTCAGGGTAAATAACACCAAATTTCATTCATCATAAAACTTGAGGTGCAAGATCAAAGCAGAACAAGAACAGCAAACAAAATAACAAAATTGAAAAGAAAAAAAAAAACAGAAGGGGTTCTGAGTTGTTCTTGTATGGCATGCTCGACTAAAGTGCATAACCAATTATCAGGGCTTGTGGAATCTCAGATAGCACAATTTTGGGAAGTTATACAGTCAGGCATTTGAGAACCCTCCATTTGATCCAATGCTCAATAGCGGGATCCTATGTTACCCCCCAATGAGACTCCAGTTGGCAATGAGAATGCTAATCCAGACACTAGGACATCAATACAATTGAATTTCTGAAAGCAGGGTGAATGCAAAACTACTATCATGCGTGCTCAAGTCAAGTTGGTGCATTATATTGACAGGGAAAAATGAACATGAGATTGCAACACGTATTAAACAAACTATAGTGGGTTCAAAAAAAATGGCCTCCAGGTATTAATGTAAAAGGGAAAAAATGATATAACAGTTGCATGAAGGGTGAAATGGAATTCATTTTAGGGACAGCAAAAGCAAAGGCCGTAATTTAACAAGATGTAAAAATAAATGGGTCAAAAAAAATTGAGATTTAAAGAAATAACAAGTAACGCAAAAAAAAAATCACAACCTAAGTATAAGCATGACAGATGTTTAGCAGTGATTTTCAAACAGAACCCTTCACCCAGTAAAGAACCAGCAGCAGCTTAATATTGATTGCAAAAAACATGGCTAAAAGTTTCCATAACACATAATAGTCTTCAAGTAACTAATAATAAACTAAAAAAAAACATGACCCTTCAGAAAGGATTAAACAAGGAAAATCTGATCCAATGAAACTAAAAGCGACTGAACAATGCTGTTGTCATCCAACAACCTCCACCTATTAATGTAAAATGTGGAAAACATAAGATAAAAGGATTTAGCAGCAAAATCAAACTGAACCATCTTATAAGCTTTCTCCGAAATCATTTACCTCAAGCATTCAAGCTGTGGCAGGGATTGCAGCGCCTCGCTTCCTTGCCTCCTCAATAATTGAGAGCTTGATACCCTTGCCCTTAGGGAGAGATACCCACGGCTTCGTTCCCTTGCCAATGGTGTACACATTCCCCAGACGAGTGGCAAACTCATGGCCAGTAGCATCCTGGACGTGGATGGTCTCAAAGCTTCCCTTATGCTTTTCCCTATTCTTGATCACACCAACACGTCCCCTGTTCCTCCCACCCGTCACCATGACAACATTTCCAACATCAAACTTGATGAAGTCAGTGATCTTGTTGGACTCCAGGTCAAGCTTGATGGTATCATTGGCCCTGATCAGTGGGTCGGGATATCGGATCGTGCGACCATCATATGTGTTGAGGTAAGGAATCCCCTTCTGCCCAAACTGAACAGAGCGGACCTTGCAAAGCTTGAACTACACCAAGCAAAGTACACAAAAAAAATAAATCAATCTTAGATCTTAAAATGAGAATTTTATGATGCAACTGTCTACAAAAATGGGATTGATATTGAGGAAATTGGAAATAGCTGAAATCAGATATATAAATACGTGAACAATAAAAGAATTGTCTGAATCATGCAGCACAGTTCAAATTGCCAATTCAACAGAGAGATATTATTAGCACAATAGTCATGACTTGAATCTATTAGATAAACTAGGTAAAGCAATGCATGCACCCAACACCAAACTTACTTTCATATACATATGCATAAGAGCATCACTTTTCAGTAGGAATTTCATTGACATTGTTAATAATATGTAATATAACAACCTAAGGAAATCTAACTATTGTTCTCACTTAACATAGAGCTTTGCAAGCATCACATTCTAAGCATGACAATTCTGGTGTTTCAATGTGGAGTACATATTGATTCCATCTAGATCCATTAACTAAAATCACAAAAAAGAGCATCTCAAACATACCTTTGCTTCCTCATCCTTGATAGAGTGAAGGCGGAAACGGCCCTTAGTGTCATAAAGGAGTCGGAAGTTCTCATTGGTTTTGGGAATTGAGACAACATCTGTAGTGAATTCATCAAGAAAATTGTTGTTAGGTTCCAACAGGCATAAATGTATATATTCTGCCAAGTACATCTAATGATTGGTCAAACATATTTGCCATTGCATCAATTTCTGAAAAGACATTATAATGCCCAATTCAGACACATACTAGAAGAATGCACAATTGATTTTGCTTCAAGGGAACGAGTTCAAAGGGAACTAGTGGATCCACAATGACCAGATGATGAAGCTTATAAGGAATGAACATAATGAATATATAAACCCACTAACAGGAGTCATCAAATATGCATACCCATAAACCCGGCAGGATAGGTCTTGTCAGTCCTGACTTTCCCATCAACCAAAACATGTCGCTGCATCAAAATTGAAATGACTTCCCGGTATGTCAGAGCATACTTCAGCTTGTTCCTTAGGATGAGGATCAAAGGAAGGCATTCCCTGGCTTTATGGGGACCCGACGAGGGTTTGGGGGCCTATGAAAAACATAACATCATTTACAAAATTAAACGCGAGTATTGACGGAAGTAATCAGGACAAGTGGATTTTTCCAAATAGCTTACAAATGCACCACCAAGCTTGTCCAACATCCAATGTTTTGGGGCATTGAGCCTCTTCAGATGTTTCTTCAACCCCCTAGCCTGATTATACAAAACACAATGTTAGATTGAGAAGGTTAAGCCACAAATATCAGATACATACTGCACAGTATAGAACTCTTTCTCCATTCCTATACATTTTGAAGAGGCTCAAGGATGCAGGGGAGCTCACAAGAGGATTTTACGAAATCCTTCAGAGCACCCAATAACACACAGAAATTTATGCAAGTTCACTAATTTGAAACTTCAATTCAGATTATTGTACATTTACCCTTCGTGGGCGGCAAAACTACCTGCAAAATATTCCTAAAAAATTTAATCTATGTGAGAATACACCGCTAGCGTCAAAATGCACTAATTCAGGGCAACAAAATTTTTCCTTGGGTTGAGTTCAACGAATTATGAAAAAAGGCACTCATTAGAATCTCGATACAAATATTCAGAGGAAGTCTGGATGTGGCAATCTCTCCTTCCCAATGAGACAAATTTAACAGCAAAAACATATGGATAAATTCATACATACCACTCAAAATCATTATGTACAGCCAACCAAAAAGTGACAAAATATGGAACTGCCGTCATACTAGGATCATTCATCCATCATTTCACAAGATTTCTTATTTTCTGAAAACTTTTCAGTCTGCTTCAAACATATCTGATTTATTTGATGAACTTATCCAAATATCTTCATAATTACAATCTAACAAATAAAATACAGAAAAAATCACAATGTCGGCTTGTTTCAGGAAGTGGACAAATCCTAATTAAAAAAAAACACATGGAATGGCATGATGGGGCAAACCTTGTTAATAAAGGAAGAACGATGCTCATGCATTATGTACAGAACATAGTTATAAAGTAATAGCCATAGATTCATAGATCTGATATTGCAAATTCTGAATGCACAAAATATTCATGTTTAAAATCAATTAATTAACAGAAAAAATTCTGAAAAGGAACGCCACACCATTTAACTACTCCACTGTTCCAAAAACACAACTCATAAAAGAAACATGATGCTGCACTCTCACAAGCTCAATCCATTTATAAATGTTTCACATAATACTTCAATTTCTGCCTATTCAATAAATCACATGAACCCTATGGCTATTGTTCCAAGCAAAATCCTTACAACTAAAATATATACAATGCAAATTCCATATCTTATCAACTAATTCAGATCTCGATTCACTACATTGTGCAGAGTAGCAGACAAAGGAACAAATTCAATTAAATACCCCCCCCCCCAAAAAAAAAAAAAAAAGTATAGTCACAATCGACCATAATATTAATAGATCAACATTAAACCTTCACCACCAATTTCTAATCCATAGAAAAGAGACATTCATTCCGAAACACTTCGGGTTGGAAAACCGCAGCTCACATTCCACATCTATAACACGATAAAGGAACTTTTCTTTGGTAGAAATCATAGCACATACCAATATCAGATGTCATCACAAACAATATCGAACAAAAACAAAGACCGGATTTTATATCGAATACGAGCAATATCAAATTCATATAAGCATAAACTAACAAATCCAGAGATCCACGAGAAATGAATCGCCTTTCAAATGATTCAAAATGCAGAGAAACAGAGAGCAAACAACAATCAAACAATAAACTTCACATGATTCAAAGCTAAAAAAAAAAAAAACCAGATACACGGGAAACCCTAAAATGAGATCTGATCTCCAACATGAAAGATAAGAGAAAAGAAGAGAGAATCAAAGCGAACCATTTTCGATCGGTTTCAGACCCTCTCCTTCTCTGGGCCGACGTCGGCGGAGCTGATGAAGCGACTGCAGCAGAAGCGGCGGAGAGAGTGAAATAAAACTCTAGGGTTTTGATGTTTTTATATATATTTGGGAGTACGAATAAACCCTTCTTCTTTAATTTAATTTCAATATTACCATACAATGTTATGTGAAGTGACTCGGGTCGGAATCAACTCTAAATGCGAGGCTCTATTTGCAGTCCACTAGTCTACTCAAGGCCCAGCCCAACCCTACCCAGGTGAGGTTTGATAATCCAAAGTGGAAAAAATGTATGTACTTTTTTATTTTTTAAAAATAATATATAAATCATGTAATAAGATATAAAGTCTTATAAAAAAAAATTAAAATATATACAGAGATAACCTAACCCGACCAAAACCCATATATATATCAATAAATTATACTCATTTAAAATGTGTATTTTATAAGTGGCTACAAGGTCTATGAGATTTTAAATCAGGCTAGGTTGAGTTTAACAACGCTCACTGATCCGGATGTTTTACATGCTGCTGTAGTTGATTTATTCTGGAGTTCCTTTTCACACCGTCCGTGAGAACAGTTTCGCGGATAGTGCATATACTTCGATAGCCTTACAACGCGGTGAGGAATATACTTCTTTTAAATTTTTTTCATATTTGTTAAAAATGAATCAATTTAAATTTTATGAAAAAAATATATATTTTTAATCAGAACATACATCTTATTAGAGCATTATAACTGTTTTAAGAGACAAGAAATAAAATTTATACAGATTGCAAGCAGAACTACCCTGCGGACTGTCCATGAATTATTCTGTATTCTGGATTTCTCAAAAGGCCAATTACCAATTACCATATGAAGTTGATATAGTCAAAAAGAAATTCAGGTTGGAGAGCAAGAATTAAGTCATATGCTGATGGTTGGAGCTAATCGAATCTGTTGTTTACTTGTCACATCTATTAGATTGCTAAGTTTTTATTCTCAAAAAGAGACTTTAAACAGATTAAAAATTTTCTCTATAACTTCCTCTTGACTGGCTCAAACATTACAAAAAAAATCTTCATACCAGTATCATAATAAAATATGTATACAAAAAAAAAGAGAATGGCCTAGGTATTAGACAATTAAAGGACTGGAATGTGGCTGATTATAATCATGAAAAGTCAATAATCACAAAAAGGTCATCCTTGTGGACTCAGGATTTACACTAGACACCTTAAGCCTCGATTTTGAACCGGAATAAGCCCCCAAATAACCTCGGATAAAGGAAAATAAAGGATAAAGGGTGTTTGGAAACATAGAATAACTAGGGATAAAGTATGCTAGAATAAACTAGTATAAAGTGGTATATGGATTCCAACCAATCTCTGAAATTAAAGTTATCCTATGTTATTCCACCCAAAGAATATGTGGGTCCACTGTCAAATCAACTGTTATCACCTTTTATAAATCACATGTCAATTTAACTATAATTATTTTTTCACATTTTATAAATCTTTATCCATACTTTATTCGCATTTTACCCAAACAACAAAACATTTATTCTTACGTTTACCAACGAGAATAATTCAAAACACAACCAAATACAAAATCAATTTATCCTTATTTATACTCACTTATACAGGAATAAATGTATACTCAATAATAAATCATATTCCCATTCCAAAAGGGGGCTAAGAGGCTGGTCATTATGGATGGTAACAATTTTTTCAATATGCTTCTTGGTATTGGAAGATATAAATCTTAGGGTGCGTTAGGACGTGGGTTTTAGAGCCCAGCCTTTCTTTTCAAGATGTTTTTTTTGTGAGTTTTAAAACTCAGGTTTGTAAACTGGCTTTTTAGATAGATGTTAAAATTTTGTCTGGATAACCATGAAAATGCAGCTTTTCCAGTCATGAAATCAAAAGAATGTTTGGGGGAAAATGTACAACCCAGCTTATGAAATGAGCAGATTAAATAATTGTCCTCATTAATTCTTCACCAAATCCTATATCAGTCATCTTCCCCAAATGGCCAAATGTGAGGTTTGAGATGATGCTACCATTGAATGGTGTGGATAATAAAAAAAAAACGATTATGAGGCATGAACTAATGTTGCTATTGAACATAAAATAAATCTTCCCCACAACTCCATTCACAACACCTTCAGACAGCACCATTCACATTGATACAACACCATTCATAGAATCATGGTTGTTTATAACCTGCTATGACTGCAGTAGTAAATGCTCATGCATTACCTTCAACTGTGGATCACTGGATGGATTACAGCGAGAAGGGAGAGTTATTTGGACAGATTAATCCACTAGAAGTTCTAACAATTCGTCTGAAAGCAAAGTCTTGTATGACGGGAAAAAATCATGATCGAGGAGTAGTCCTCAGTGTGAATTGTTGATTTTGTTTGTTTTATTTTTTTAGTAAACTCCTTCTCTACCTTTCCTTGTTTTGGGCATGTCCACTTTAGTTTTGAAATAAAATTATTACGTATGTCTACCATTTAGTTAAAAAAAAAAAAAACAATTCGTCTGAAAAATAGCATAGAAGAGAAAATGTAGGGACATTGTTTTTCATATGGGATGGACAATATGGGAAAAGTGTAGGGGTAGAATAGACATTTTAAATCCCTTTTTAGCTTTTGAGGCTGAGTTTGGAGGAAGCGATGGATGGACCGATTTTTGAAAAGTGACGTTTCATGCATTTACAACTATACATAGGATCTCAAACCAAGCTTACTGCCTCCGTATTTAGAAGAATTCATTTTTTTTTTATAGTGTTACAGTTCAACCATCACTCTTCATTTTTTTTATCATTTTTAAAAGGATTTTTTATTTTTAAGTTCTCATAAATCATGTGATTTAATTATCCATCCCTCACTTCTTCGTATTTTAGTTTTAGTCTCCAGATTTAAAAGATATATTTCTTTTATAACTACTCTTTTACTCTATTTCTTGCCTTGATTTTACATGAGCCATCATGAATTCGAAGGAATCATATCACAAAAAAGTGATGCATACCTCTCAAAATGGCCAACAAGAACCACATTATGAGGCAAATCAACATATTAAACTATACTTAAAAATCTTTGTAGATTCCAACATCATTGGCTTCACTGCTTGGCTGACCGACTTTTATGTTTTTTTTTTATTTTTTATAATAAATCTTTTCCTATAAACAAAAAGATTAAACTCAAAACCCTGGTGAAGAAGGGACATATTTACCAACATAGCAAAAGGTGATTTCCATATTATATGTGTCTTAACTATATGATACAACCAAGCGAAAAAAAAATTATATGATACTCAACCAAATAAAAAAACTATATGACTTAACCAAGCGAAAAAAAATTATATGATAATCTCGTAAATATATTAATGCAACGCATGTGAAAACGAATAGGACTTTCAAAAATGAGATAAATAGAATAAAGGCCTTTATTGCTTAACACCACCAAAATACAAGTAAAAAAAGAGTTACAAACTTCTTTTAAACTTACTGTATATATTTCTAAACTTTGATGTGTCTCTTCCCTTAACAAACTAGTATTACTTAAAGATCTCAAAGTTTATTAATCCTAGATTAAAAAAATATAATCTCAACCTTTAATCACTCTTGACAAACCAGTATTACCCTTACAATCTAATAAATGAATATTGTGGGCGCCAAATACTATCTTTCGACCACCTTGACTGATTTGAGCGTTGAAGGGTCTTTCACAGGTCCCTACCTCCCTGTGATATTGACATTCGAGGAGTAGGAGTGCTCCCCGGTTGTCGACGGCCAAATCAGACGGAGGAGAACAGGAGTGATCAGATCCGTTAACCCGAATCCAGTAAGTTAAATTTCTGCCTCTCCAAATATAATTCTAATGATCTAACTATTCGTAATCCTAACAAACTTAATTGTCTTAATCCACACATCATGTACAAATAAAAAAATCACTAACCAGTTATATAAAAAAAATTAAAGCAATCTTTGTTTCAAATTGCATCATTTCTCCAGGGTAAAGAGTGTTCATCCTCAAACTTAACCCTGTTTGAATATAGAATAAGACTTATTCTTGGGTATACAGTTATTCTACCATAAGTGAGTATAAATAAAAATAAAGTGATTTTGTGTTTGGTTGTGTTATAAATTATTCTTGTTGGGTAACATAATAATAAATTTTTTGTTGTTTGAGTAAAATATGAATAAAATATGGATAAAGATTTATAAAATGTGAAAAAATAATGATAGTTGAATTGACATATGATTTATTAAAGGTGATGACAGTTGATTTAATAGTGGGCCTACATATTCTTTGGGTGGAATAACTTGGAATAACTTTAATTCTAGGGGTTGGTCGGAATCCATATACCATTTTATACCAGTTTATTCAGACATAGTTTATCCTTGGGTATTCTCTGCATCCAAACAACCAAAAACACATATTCTAGTTTATTTTCACTTATTCTTTGGGTTATTCCATATCTAAACGGAGAAAGGGTTGGCATCATGGATCAATGAATTTTTGGATCGACTTGTTCAACATTAGGTTGGGTGAATCCTGATTATCGTAGGGCTAACCATAATAGGCAAAGCAGGCTGAAGTGTTGAGGACATTAATTAGTCCATGTATTGTTTTGTCCAATTCAAATTTAATAAAGTACAAGTATCCCACATTAATTGTTGCATTCGGACATGGCAATAAAGAAAGGATCCTCATCAAACTGATGTCAATGAAGAAAGTCATGGTTGGCATTTGCTCGTGTGTTGTTTCATCTCAGAGAGGTCATCAGTACTCGTATTCTCAATGAATATAAGTGGAATATTATTATTATTATAATAATAATTATTATTATTATTAATAAGAGAGAGGTGAAGAAAAGAGGACAACTACCAACGTTATAAATCAAATGAGAGTTACAAGTTTCTTTTAATCTCAATAGATATTTCTAAACTTTGATGTCTCTCCCACTTGACAAAGGGAAACTATTTTTTATTCTCAAAGTTTGTTGAAATTAGACAAAAATATAATCTAAATCTTTATTCATCCTCAACAAACCAAAATCACCTTAACAATATACAAATCAACATAATTGTAAACTGATATTCATGATCCCACAAATTTTAATGATTATTGTCTGATCCACTGATAAAATTTATGGTTATAAGAAAAACTCATTTACTAATTATCTTGATAATATAAAAAAATCAAAATATATCTCAATCTGCATCACATATGAGATCCACAATTGGGCCTTTTTTTTTTTGTGATCTATGCTCCTTTGCTTGGTGGTGGTGGGAGTGGGGACAAGACCATTACGATCATCACCTCAAGATCTAAAGAGAATACTCCTTTTATCAACTAAAGAAAAATGATTGTAGATTCAGAGGCTAAAAACAAATACACAGTGGACCCAATTTTTTTTTCCAATGAATATGTTTTTTCATGATACCAATAAGTCTCAGATGGGAATAAATATCTCCCCTCAAAGGTCAAACCCAATATGGACGCAAGGTAGGGATAGATTCATTTCATTACTCTTCATGCATATAAAGTGGGTGACAATGGCATTTGTGAAATTGAAATTATATGGAAGTGGTGGAGGCCATTGTTGTCTATCTATATGGGGATTCAACTATCAGCAGATATGTGGTATTCCGTGTCGAGGTATTTTCATATGTCAAAATAGTGTTATAGTTGCTGCAAGATGCACTTTCAACCCTGCAACATGCATTTGCAGAACCTAGTTTAATATATCGGGACCAAAGGCTCTAAACCTCCGTTTGGATGTGGAATAAGGGACTAAATAGCATGGAATAAAGTAGAATAGGGGAATTTACATGTTTGGGTGCATTGAATACCTAGGATTACGTATGCCTGGATAAACTGATATAAAATGGTATATGGATTCTAGCCAACTTTTAGAATTAAATTTATTCTAAGTTATTACACTTAAAGAATATGTGGGCCAACTGTCATCACGTCTTATAAATCATTTGTTAAATCAACTATATTATTTTTTTAACTTTTATAAATCTTTATTCACATTTTATCCGAACAACAAAATTTTTATTATTATATTTTCTAATTAGAATGATTAAAAATACAACTAAACACAAAATCACTTATTCTAATATCATATCAATTTATGTTAGTACAATTGTATATTTTAGAATAAATCTTATTTTATATCCCAAGAGAAGAGGTTGTGTTTCAAATCAAGTATATGGTGTTGCCTCCAACCCTCACTACATAGGTAGATGTGTTGGCTCTGTAAGCTCCCATAGACAGGAATCACATCACATTACATTGATGCAGGATTGACATATTGCAAAATTAATTATACCTCATTTGCAGCACTTAAAAGAGTTGCTTGAATATATATCTCATTCTCCAACGGAAAAATTGGAATAATGTCAAATATTATACAAGTTGTAGTCTCATTGAGGAGACCCTCTTACTAAAATAAAGATAATTGAGATGGAAATGGTCATACATGGTTGTCAAATTCTCATGAAATAAGTAGTGTACGAAAATTTGAGGGATGACCCTTTTTTTTACAATATGTTTTATAATCTTAGTACATTTTGATTTCTTCTCAATATTTTATATTTCATCCATGAAAAAATATATATCGTCAAAAAAAATGAAGTATGTTTTGTTTGTGTGTGACACACACACACACAGAAACATATCATATTATGTACTAGATTAATAAAGTATACATGTTTATTGTGAAAGGCATTGTTTGTACAAACATCTGGGGAAATAATTTAATGAAAGTAAATAACAGATTTATAAAAAAAACCTAAGAAATTTGAGGTTGATTGTGATGAAGTTTAAAATCATGCGCAGTCTAATTATTTTATTTTAAAAATATATAAGAAAAGAATAAGAATAAAAACGAATGAAAGAAAGAAAAGGATGACCTTTGTGGTGTTTTTAGGTTGACAATGAAACAAAGGTTCCTTTTGACCCACCCTCCCATGAATCAATGGCATTTGTAAAAAAATGAGGCCATGGCATGCTATGGTTTTCATATCTCTTTCTTTTTGTATAAAATAACAAAACCCAAAATCTTTTTTCCTTAAAGGAAAACAAAACCCAAAATCCCTGGATGAAAACATTGTGGCTCCATGGACATCTTGGGGGTGGAATATATTGGGCAAAGGATATGTTTGGAGATATTCCCTTTTGATAAAGTTGCCAACACACATACTAACAAGGGTGGCCTTGCAAAATGGGATGCATGCATTTATCACTCAGGTGTCCTCAACTATACTGGATGTGATGTTACCATCCCACACCATTTGTGTCCTACCCCTATCTGAGCCTTTTGTTACTATCACAAAACTAGGTCAAAATTGGGTCAAATTAAATGCAACATTACATAGACTCTCACAATTCACACGCCCCCCCAATAGCACTAATTGCTAGAGCTTCTTGTCTTTACATTATAGGGTAATTAAAAAAATGATGTCAGGAATAAAACAAGGACTTTTCTAAAAGTATGTAACATAACAAAAACATGTATCTTTACAAATATACATGGACACACGCGAGTGAATTGTATATGTCCAATGTAAAAAATAAATAAATATTTCATTAAAGGAAATATACCTTGTTAATGAAAAAGAAACACTGTGTATAACATAACAAAATCTTTAAAAACATTATCCTCCAAAACCCTAATATGTAAAGAAGAAATGTACTGTATGTTTTACATTTAAATGTGCAAAAATATATATTCCAATGAATATATATATTATTTTATTTGACAAAAACCAATACAAAATTATTATTGTTTTATAATAAAAAAAATGAAGTGCAAATATATTGCAACAGACATGCCTCTTTTCTAATTCTATCAAATAAAAATTTAACCGACATTACAATTAAGACTGGTTGATTTGGTAAAGAGATAATTAAATGGTAGGATAAAAGATAATTATAAAAATAAATACGTGGGATGATTGCTTATCTCCACTTGATATAAAAAATAATTATAATACACAGCAAACAAATAAGACAACTTATCTTCAAAAACTTAACTCGTTATCAAATTAATCCAAAAGACAAAAGCTGCTCCCAACAACAACTTGCATTACAAGACAAACAATAAAAACACTAACAACAAACATTCAAAAAAAAAAAAAACACTAACAAGTCTTAATTTTAATTTAAAAAACACAACAATAAACCTCTTAAGTTTATTTTCCCTTCCTAATATAAAGTCCTAATCTCCCTTATATTTTACATGCACTAATTTTTTTTAAGGAAAAAAAAAAAAAAAAACTCACTCGACTTATACAAGCAGTATAAGCTACGGCACTACTAGACCATGCAATGTCACACGCTTGGGCGCACGTGCGGCGGCGTCACATGACCACGCAACCGTCGTCGTTCCCGTCACCGAACCCATCGTAGGAACCGCCGCACATCGGCGGCGGTGGCGGCGGAGGGTACGACACATACGCGTGGTGGTATGCGTACGGAGGCGGCGGCGGGTAATGCGCGGCGGCGGTGTAGCTCGCGCTCGGGTGCGCCGTCGAGTAACTGACGGCGTACACCGGCTGCTGGACCGGTTGGTAGTACGGGTACTGAAGCTGACGCGGCGGCGTGACGTCAGCGACCGCCGGAGTCGGGGCGGCGGCCGTTCCGGATGTGGGTTCCGCTGGAGCGCCGCCTCCGCCTCCCTTCTTCTTCTTCTTGCCTCCACCTGCGGCGGCGCCAGACTTGTCGGAGGACTCCTGCGCGGAGTCCGGCGAAGGCGGCGCGGCGGTCTCGGACTTGCCCGCAGCAGCCTTCGCCGTCGGCGGCGGCTGCTGCTGATCCTTTTCGCCGCCGGCGCCGGCGCCATTGGCAGGGGTCTCGGGTTTGGGTTTTTCGCCTGATTTGGCGGCGGACGAGCCGCCCTTTTCATCTGCGGCGGCGGGTATTGTGGGTTTCTTGTCTTTCTTGGCGGCGCCGCCGTTGTTGTTCTCATCAGGGGAGATTTTCTTGGGCGGCTCGGGCCAGAGCTCGGCGTGTTTGCCGGTTTTGGTGAGCTTTTTAATGAGGGTCTGGGAGTCTACGTTGCCCATCACCGTCACCTTCTGAAGCTGAGAATCGATTGCAGTCGTATAAACCCCTACAAAGAAAAACAGAGACCCAATTTAAAAAATAGAAGAAAAAAAAAAGGGAGGACCAATTTGGGTTGGGTTTGGGTACCGTCGATGCTGTGAAGGACCTTCTTGACTTTCCTCTTGCAGCCTTGGCAGTGGATAGAGACCTTCAGAACCCAAGTCTGCAGTGATAAAAACAAACAAGGAAGAGAATGAGAGAGAGAAGCAGAGAATTAATGGAAGAGGAGGAGAGGTGGGTGTGAGAGAGGGAGGACCTGGTATTTGAGAGGTTCTGAAGCTTCTTCTTCTTTAGTTGCCATTGTTGGAGGGATGAATATGAAGAAGTGAAGGAGATGTGTGTGTGTGAGAGAGAGAGAGAGGAAATAATGGTGGGTTGTGACGAAGGTGGTGAATGAAAGGGAGGGGAAGAAGAGTGTGTGTTATCACGTACTGACGAAAATGCCCCTGTTTATCTCGTGAAAAGATTGATAATCAGTACTAAAACTTGTACTGAAAATGATTCGAATGAGATGTGGAGAATTATTTAGAGCATCTACATGTACGCATGAGTAATTAAAATTTAAATTTAAATAAAAATTACATGAAACTTTCAAACTATTTATTTATACTCGTATAAAATTAAATTTTTATTTAAGCTTTTATCTAAATCAAACTTTTATTTAAATTTTTATCTAAATCAAACTTTTACTCAAACATTTATCTAAATCAAGTGAGACTCAAACCTTTACCTAAATTTTTAAAAAACTATTTTTCTTTTTTAACTCCGTATTTATTAAAATATTTAAATAAAACACAAAGTGGTGGTTGGAGACACATCATATCAAATTATGCTTTTACTCAAATTTTTTATGAAATTTAAATATAAATTTGAGTAAGGACAGGAGATAGCTTTATAAATGGTGAAAATATGATTTTAGATGTGCACACAGTAATTTATAGGAGGTGATGATATGTTATTTGATATATGGGTTCTTTTTATGTGAGGGGAATAGATTGTGTGGATTAACATAAGTTCAAAAAAACCTGGAATACCAATATCAGTTTATTTTTACCTATTCTGATATAGTTATATACATTATTTCTTACAAATAAACAAGTTTTTGAGTTTATTCACCCTTATTCAACATCTGTTCTTTTATTCAAACAGGACATATCAGCATCACCAGGAGAATGGAAATTTGAATTCCGTGTATCCAAATTGAGGATAGCATTTGCAAATAGAAGTTCATGGATTCAAGTATCAGCATTTAATTAAAACAAATGAGGCACAGTTATTCTACCAGGTCAATCCCATTTGGAAATTATTAAAAATCCACTCGATAATAATCAATCTAAAATGGATGTTTTTTAATTTTTTTTTTTTTTTTTAGATTTTGTGTTTCTATGTTCTAAAATTGAGGGTTCACGTCACTTTTAATAACGGTAAACATGTACAATCTCACATAAATTCTTGTGAACTTGCATCATACATATGTGTATTTTAAACTATTATAATTAATTAATTTAATCTATAAATTAAATTTTTATTCATTTTAATATAATATTCTCATAATATTTCATTCATACAAAATTAACACTCCTCAAAAAGATATCTAGGTGATTTTAAATTAGCCATTCTGTCCTTGAACCCATTTTATTTTCTTCAACTTTTAATATTCCTCTCTCGCATTTCCTCTTTCACCCTTCTCAACCCCTTCTCATATTCTTCCATTTCAAATCATCTAATATGAGCCGGAGAGGGTGAGACCATGAAAGAGAGGAGTATGTGATATTTAGTTGAGTTATTTGTTTGGAGAATATTATCTTTTGAATGATATAATACTAAATTCACACCCATAATTAATTTTAACCATGGGCAGGTTAACGATAGGGCTGGTAAATGAGCAAAGTAGCTCGAGTTCGGTTCAGTTAAAGCTCGTTCAGGCTCGTTCGATTAGACAAACGAGTCGAGCTTGAACAATTTTTAAAGCTTCGTTTGTAAACTAGCCGAGCCGAGCCCGAGCGTAGACAAGCTCGTTTATTTAATAGAAAAAATGGGAACGAGCCAAGCCTGAGCTTATGTCACTTTCACATTTATAAGGTATTTTGATTTGTGAAATGTGACTTCTCAAATGCTAAACAAGGTTTTTTTAGCTAAACAAGCCCGAGCAGAGCCTTGATTCGAGCTTCGGCTTGACTTGTTTAACAAACGAGTCAAGCCGATCTTCAACCAAGCTTTTCACGAGCTCAATGAGTCAAGCCTAGATTCGAGCTTCAGCTTGGCTTGTTTAACAAACAAGCCGAGTCGATCTTCACTGAGCTTTTCACGAGCCCAACGAGTCGAGCCTTGATTCGAGCTTCGGCTTGACTTGTTTAACAAACGAGTCAAGCCGATCTTCAACCAAGCTTTTCATGAGCCCAACAAGTCGAGCTTGAACACAAAATGAAGCTCGGTCCCGAGCCGAACCAAGCCTGAACAGGTCAAAGCTCGACTCGTTTAACACCCCTGGTTGATGATGGTTGATAATAGACATGTATGAGACATTTTTTTGCGTTTGCAATGACATGTTCGTCCACTAAAAAATTGCAATGACTTATGTAGGGTTATGTAAACACGGGAGTAAATGTCTTTAACCATATAAAAAATTAAATGAGATATTTTTATATAAAAAAATTGGCTGAGATAGTTTTTTTTTTTTTAACATTGATTACTTTAATCATTTTAGAGCATGAGATGGTTTTTAAAATTTATTCCAAGCAGGGCCTTAGCAAGTGAATAAGAAAAGAATAGAGTTATTCTTAAGAAAATAATGTTTACATATAAATTATAACGGTTATTTCTTGTTATGTTATAATCCTAATACGGCTATACCTGGGAAAAACAAGTATTGTTATTTCGATTTAGAAATAACAAATAATATAAATATATTTAATGTAAAAAAGAACATAGAACATCATCGCGATCTAATGGTGTCTCATATTAGAATTGTTGAGGAATTTCTCGTTATTAGTGTTATCAAAATGATTAAATGATCATAAAATCTCAAAATTGATTGCATATAACACATATTCAAAATAAAATCTCCAATTGATTGCATAAAAAATCTTTATTAATGGCATGCAAAATTTTTAATTGATTGCATATAAAATCTTGAGCATATCCTATTGAAGATTTTCTCATTCTTTGGTAATTTTTTAGTAGTTAGTAATTGGATATATCCTATCTTATTCATTTAAAATAAACTTGAGACTCAAAAAAAAAAACATAATTATATAATTTTTAATAACCAAGTAAACATTATGCATCATATCCCAATAGAAAAAATATATGAGAACTTATCACATGTTTTCCATCTAAAAACTTCATTCAACAATTAAACTTTTTCCAAAAAATAAAACAAAGTCAACTAAATCAAGATTAAAGAAAAGTTTATTCGTATTAATTACCTATCAAGATGTGAAGTATTTGTTTATGTAATGATGTGTTCTTCTAAACTATTGATAAAAATAAAAGATAATCAAAATAAAAGAACCTCATTTAAACCTTAATAGAGAGGAGAGAGGATATACTATCATTGGGACAATGAGAGCGGGACACTTTTCAAATGCAAATGGATGAAAAAAATGAATATTGAGTTTAAGATTTTATTTTCCTTTTAATTTCTTTGTTAGACCACTTAAGAAAGGTAGTTCCGGTGGAACTATCTTGTAGATTCAATAATTTTTATCAATTAGAACTCAAACCACACATATTTTTATTTTTAAAAATAATAAATATCATTTAATGAGTTATATGCTTTGATAAAAAAATATCTATCGGCCTATCGCTCCATTTCGAGTTGAATGAACTTATTTTTTTGTAAATGTAAGAAAATTTTTGTTATGGTATATACATCATCTATATGCTTCATTGAATTTTTAACAAGGCATGTCGAACTACAATTTGATTGGTAAAAATGATTGAGGATGCGTTTATGCACAAATTAAGTGAAAAAAGTGAGAGAATTTAGGTCAAAGGAAAAGTAGTAGAAAGTAAAAAAAAAAAATATATCTTTGACCAACTTTCATAGTGTTTATGCATGTGGTAGAAAAAATTTCTATCACTTTCTCTTAGGGTCAGTTTGGTTTCACGTAGTTTAACTTCTTAGGACACGTTTGGATGCAGTGATTATATGTACGTGTTTTTTTGTACATGCAAATTTTACATTGCACGTGCACGGAAACTTTGTGCAATGTTTACACATGTTTGTCTGTGTTCATGTTGTGTTATCATTTACACATGTTTTTGTTAATAGCTGTTTGTCTCACATATGTGAAATTGTTTGTATATGTGCCAATTTATTATATTAAAAGATAATAATATTATAAATAGATAAAATATTTTTTTCAAATGATTATCAAATATGTTATTTTTTTAAAAACGAAAAAATATATGAAAAATATATTATATATAAAAAATAAAAATTTAAATATTGCATATATTAGTTTTTTTAATCTATGTATAAGTCAATTTGGTAAAAAAAAAATGGTTCTAATATAAATGGAATATAAACAAAAATAAATCTGATTTCAACTAACAAATAATCCCACAAGGTTTTTTTATATTTTATAAATAACAATTTTGTTGGATAATATCTATGATAGTTAGTTAAGATTTCTTGGTATATTTTAATAAAATGACATTTATAATTTTTTTATGCCACATTAATATTTATAATCCACACAATTATATTATTCTAAGTTATATAAACTTATAAAATGTAATTATCTATTTTAATTCTTAAGATAAAATTAGGAGAAGAGATATTTGTTTTTGATAATATAAGTTTTAATAAATTTGTTAGGGGGTAAAAATTTAATATTAAGTTACATACACTTGAGAGGTGAGGAAATAAAAACTGTTTTTGCTAATATGGGTTTTAATAAATTTGTTCGAGGGTAAAAATGTAATATTACGTTACATACACTTGTGGGGTGAGGAAATAAAAACTATTCAAATAACAGCACATGGGGTTGGTTAGGATTTTGATTACCCCATTTAATGAAGCAAATGAGAACCCTGAGATTTTATTTGTTACACTTAATTATCATAACCAACAAAGATATTTTGTTTGACCCAGTGCAAATGAAAATCCACCCCCGTTTGCACAGTATCCAAACAAATCCTTAGAGATTTCCTTTACGGAAAATGATTTTCCTCCGTTTGTTTTCTTATAAAATGCCAACATGAAATTGTTTTATAGAGCTCCTATAAATTTTGAAAATCATTTTTTTTCCCATATATATGCATTAATATCAAATTATGAATATAAAAATATAGGGTTTTTTTATTTTTAGGTCCCTGTAAACTATATGATTTAGTTATTGAACCTCCTCTTCTTCATATTTTAGTTTAAGTCCCTAGATTTAAAGGGTATTCTCTCATTAGTCCGCCGGAGGGACTTATCCCTTAATTATTTAATTTTTTTTAGTCCCTGGGAGGGACTAAAATGGACATATCCTTTAAATCTGGGGACTTAAACCGAAATATGAAGAATTGAGGGATCGATCACTAAATCATATAGTTTATGAGGACTTAAAAATAAAAAACCCAAAAATATAATTACAATAAACATATCAAGATTATTTATATAAGATAATATTTTCACACATTAATTTAAATAAATCTACAAAACCGAGATAATTTTTTTAAAATAATAACAAGCATTAACATTTCACACTTTTAAGTTGAAGATTAGATCTAATCTCTCCATTGTTTTCTCTAAAAAAACTACAACCCATTCAAACCTTGACAAAATAAACCTTATCCACGGATCCAACTATCCTTTTTCTCTAAAAAAAAATACTGTCACCCATTCAAATATTCAACAACAAACCTTATCTTATTTAATGTGTTTATGATTAACAAGATTTAAAAAATATTTTTATGAATATTTTGTTAGAGATTGTGAGTCATTTACGTCATGTTTTACAAAATAATATTAAAGATATCATCAAATCAATTTTTAGAAAATATTTATCATATTTTTTTTATCTTTTCTTCAAAAAAAATAATTTGAGAATATTTATTAACTCTATACGTATCTTAAAATGTCTATCATCTTTCCAAGTATGTTTAAATGATGTTTTTCTATGTATTTTAAAAGATTTGTCTTATTTTTTTTAGATATAAAAAATATATTTAAATCAAATAAACATATTTTACATTATTTTAAATATTATGTTATTTATTCTAATTTAAAACTATTTAATATTTTTGATGTATCATATAAATTGTAATATTTAATATTCTGTTATAAAAAAATATCGTGAATGAAACTTTTAAAAACAAAAGATGTCATGGAAAATGATATACCTTCTTTTTAGCCTGATCCCAAAATCAAGATTTTAAGGCGGTTATGAAAAACATTCTACATTCACTATGATTTTAGGAGACAAACAAACACTGCTTTGTGATTATTTTTCTCGAAAACTAGCGTACGCAACAAGTTTTACATCAAAACAAACGCATCCTTAAATTCTCATTTTTATGGGGAAGGAGGATTTTTTTTTCTCACTTTTTCTATTAAGACAAAATAAGAAATGGAAAGTGATCGAATTTTTTTTTCCTTTAATTGATTGACACAAATATTATATTTTTGGATAGTCAAAAGAAAAATTTTCACTTTCCATTATTTTCCCTTTAGCACAAATACACCCAGAGTGCGCTCTTTTGGAAAGTGAAATGATTAAATAACCAAAATTTTGATCCCCAATTTAATCCAAACCAATAAAAAAAATTGACAATTAAACCTTTCAACCCAATCCAAAAATGATAGGATGATGTTTCTCTTTTCATTGTTCAAATATGATTGATTAAAATTTTGGTCATGATTTGGGTCAGATGATCAAAATCCTTTTGCAATAAGAAGATAACTTAAGATTTTCATTATAAACATAGGTCACAACTTCATATGAAATGAATCTTTTTTAGTGGGAACAGCTTCCCCCCAGTGGCAATCGACATAGGCTTTTTCAATCCATGTGTTAAAATATAATTATATTTTAATATGACATACTCAAAAGATAAAAAAAAAATACCGAAACAACTGAATGAGAAATAGCAAATAAAAAATAAAATCAT
Source organism: Acorus gramineus (assembly GCA_030737835.1). NCBI lineage: Eukaryota > Viridiplantae > Streptophyta > Magnoliopsida > Acorales > Acoraceae > Acorus > Acorus gramineus. Next base: position 1,839,593 of record CM060847.1, on the reverse strand, counting down.
CTAATTATCTTTTATTGTATAAATATTTTATTATCACATAAGTTGCTTGTAAACCGAATGGGAGGAATTATTTTTAATATATATTTTAAGGTATATATTATAAAATGAAATAAATACTTGAGTAATTAAACACATATTTTTTAACATTTTTAATATATTGTTAAAAACTTTAAAAATGATTTAGTGTATCAACATGAATTGTGTTTTTGTATTTAAATCTTCCATAATAATGTACATTAAAAATCCATGGTTAAAACATATAATAAAAAAATGAATTTTTAGTTTTAAGTCCATGTAAACATGCCTATCGAGGGATTGATCACTCACTTCTTCATATTTTTTTTTAAGTCTCCAACTTTAATTGTTGATTTTGTTTTTAGTCCCTCCATCAAATGTAATATCAGATTGGGTGGACATATGTAATGATGAATAACACTAAAATTATCACTAAACATCTAACAATGCAATTGCAGTTTTGGTTTATATATTTCACCAAGCATTTTTTATACAAGTTTCAAAAATCAAAATACTTATAAAATCAAATAGACATTTTGTCTATGGACTAAAAAGAAAAAGTCATTTGAAGTTTATGACTTAAAATGAAATATAAAGAAGAGAGAAGGGAGGGGGGGGGGGTGGGGGGGGGGGGGGGGGGGGGGGAGAGGGGCGGGGGGGTCAGGGGGGGGTGTGGTGGGGGGGGGGGGGGGGGGGGGCTAAAAACGAAATAAGCCGTTGAATTTGAGGACTTAAAAAGAAATTTGAAGAAATGAGGGATCGATCCCTAAATAGACATGTTTACAGATACTTAAAACTAAAAAAACCCTAAAAAAATGTCAGAATACATTACATGTTAGACTGATAGACTCCCCTGTATAAAGAAACAGATATCAAATAGTTTTCAGTAACTTTTATTTAAAATTGATATATTTTGAAAAATTTATTTGTGTATCTAAAAAAAAATTTCTTTGATATTTTTTTTTTTTTAGGTTTTAAGGGATTTTTTAAATATAATTCTACCTTCAAATTGCATCAAAATGCATTGTGTTTTAAATGCTTATCATGTAAATTGTATGAAATTTTAAAAAGTTTCATAAAATAAAGGAGTTATCCTTTTAGACTTATTGGTTGGTCAACTTACTTTTTAGTTTCATAATCATCTATCAAATGATTATTATAACACTTAGTTTCCAATATAACATTTGAAGTTGTATAGGTAACATAACGCAAGTTATGTTGAATTTTATTTAACAGTTTTTGCACTTTAATAACATTTTGATACAGAATTTGAAAAAAAATTTCATGGAATCAGAACAAACAAGCAGAGGTAGCCTTTCCAGCTCGATTGTAAAGTTAGCTACGGAGGGTACATCCGATATCAAAAAAATAAAAATAAAAAAATAAAAATCTGATACAGAACTTAAAATGACAATATCATGCTATGTTAATTAAATACAATTTATATGGCTCTTTAATATAATTGTCAAATGGTTTATTCACGAGTTAAAATGTTACACGAATCAACTAAATAATTATACACACGATATTTTATCATTTTAATGATCATGTAATTGTATGATTAAAAACAAATGGAAAATTAATTCCAAGTATTCTTTGATCCTCATATTTTTTAAGTCCCTGGATTTTTGTTAGCATGTGAAACACCCTCAAGCTAGTTTGTAGAAACATTTTTTTTCAGTTTCTTTCCACCAACGTTTATGTTGCTTATCCCATGAAATATCCATTTTATGCATTGTTATGCATGAGTTCTGTGAACTTTCTTGACTCGTGCACTGTAATGTCAATGTGTATACCCAGTAAAGCAAACAAGAGTGACAAGGTTTTTACATAAAATTCCTATCCATGTCATATTTTAGATATTTAACAAAATATTTTAGATATTTAACTTTGTCAGATGGAGCTGTTAAAAGAGTGTTTTGAGGATAAAAAAATAGTGTTCAAATAACATAGATAAAGTGATAGTAGGATACAATTTCATCGTACCATGATTGTACCAGTTACTACCACTTCTAAAAGAGACTTTGATTAGTTGGATAATCCCAATTTGCAACATCACATAGAAAACTCACTCACATATTTTTTTCATTTTTTTTAAAAAGGTGTATATTTTGTACAGTGAAACATGTAAATTCATAAAATAATAACATTTGAGATAACTATATTTTTGGACACGTGATATTGTATGCAGAGCTGTTTGAGACTTTGTGTAACATCGTAAATAATTTAAAGCGATGTTCTACACAGTCTGCATGGATAATCCTATACCTCTATAAACATCCAGTGAAGTGAGGTGCGTATATATTTCGTCAAATTTTTTTACATTTAATAATGATTCTAGCGATTTAAGATTGAACGATGTAAATTTTTTATCAAAATATGTATCTTTTTATATAAGACTTATTTAAAAATTAAAATATCTAACTGTCAGGCTTAGCTATCCCTAACATTATTCTTACTTTTAACCCCAAAAATATATGAAAGTTATACTAAAGTACTAACCAATAAATGGGGATTCACAACCACATAAGGAAAACTACATGAGGTTTTACATAAATGATCCATGCAGGACACACTTCACAAATAGGATAATTGTCAGGGGGAGGGGGTGCAACACAAAAGGCCCAAAAATGAATTGACCCAAACCGTACTTAAGATGCTCGATCATCACATGCACCAACTTTTTCAAAACCCCAATCAACAGTGTCATCCCCTCCTCTCAAAACACTATTCTACATAGAAATCAAAACCCAAAAAAACCTATCAGGCCCAGTACAACCAGTCAACCAGTCATTAATTATTTGTTTTTCCACAGCCCCTAATAACAATCCATTCAGATGATGATGCATGTGTAGACGCCAAAATAAGCTCTGCAGATAAACAATGTCCTTTCTCTTTGGCTCTTTTTTCTTTATATGGGTTTTATATTTTTTTGGTCTCGAATCAATGGAGAACGAAAAATCGATACACATTCAAATTGGTAGGATTAGTTAAGTGGGCAACATCAAAAATAAAATCTATCTGTATTTTTATTAGTGATGTATATATTTTTATAAAAGATAAAATATATATTTTAATAAATTAAAAATTATTATGTGTAAATTATGTAAATTTTTTTTAATAAGATATATTTGGTTACTGAGAGTGGAGGTATAAAAAGCTCTCTCTTTTTTGTCTCTTAAATTGATAGATGGATAAAAAAATAAAAAATTAAAAAAACATTCCAAATGGAAATTAATATTAATGAAGTGGGGCACTATACTGGGAAGGCTGTGTAAGGCATGCTTTTTTAAGTAATCCTGGTTTTTGATTTGTGAGGATTGAATGTGGGAAGGCAAGTCATGTACTCATGTGGGGTGTTTTTTTTTTGTTTGTTTGTTTTTTTTTTTTGTCCTTCTGTTTTTGATTGTTCATGTAAGATTTGATAGTGATTTCGTGGGGTTTGAGTGGTTTGGGTTGAAATCAAAAATTTATTTATTTATTTATTTTTGTGTTCCTCTTTTTGGTTTGATTTGGATTCATTCATATATATGTGCATGATTTAATGCTTCGGTTTGAATCTCTTGCACGTCTGACATTCAAAAACACAATTCATTTTTTATTTGCTCGTCGTTTAATGAGAGAATCTTAGACCAATGAAAGGATGGATGCATCTTCTTCTCTTTATTTAATTATTTTTTTTAAATACAAAGAAAAGGACAATGTTCCCTAATCCGTCTTAATTTTTTTTTTTTTTTCTTGAAATGCATATATAAAATTTCAAAATAAAAATATATGAATATTATTGTCTTTCAATTAATGGAGGAAAATGATACGTCCAATCCCAATTGCAGTCTATGCCGATTTTTTTTTAAAGTCATATGCTTTCTCATTGAAATGTATGTTATTATACAAAATGAAATATACACTAAAATAAAATAATATATTTTTTGTTTATAAAAAGAAAATATTGTGTCATGTACTATAATAAAACTCTATATTATAATGTATGAGGCTACAAACTGGGCTGTAAAATGAACTGAGCGTATCAATGCTAAGTGAATTGTATGGTTAATGGTGAAAAAAATAGGAAAAAATCTTCTTTAACTCCCTGAAATCTTCTTGAAATCATAAAAAGTCTCTCTAAAGTTAGAAAATCATTCTAGGTCCCCATAAAGTGTATATGGTTAACGAATTTACTCTCCTGGTCAAGAGTATATTGAAATAAGTAATAAGAAACTTACTAAAATTAGATTCAGTCCTTACAAACTTTATTAAATCAGATTTAGTTCTTTTGTAAGACAAAAATACCTCCGTCAGTTTTCAACATCACTATCTTTTGAAATGTCATCCTTATTTGTAAAAAAAAAATATCGATCAAACCTCATTTGATCTATAAAATTGAGTCATTTTTCAACATTTTCACCTCCTTAATCTTATTACAGAGACCGAAAAAAGAAAATTACAGCTTCATCAACTCAATTACAAAATCAGTAGAGAAAACAATTAAAAAAACCTAATCAAAATTCTATAATACATTTTTAACTCAAAATTAGTAGCAATAAAAAACATAACACCTTCATTATAAAACTATAATTTATTTAATAAAATTTAAATAAATCAGTATATATTTTTAGATAATCACATGAATTTTTTGTGATTTTAAGAAGATTTCATAGAGTTAAGATGATTTTAAAATTTCACAAGGATTTTTTTCGATTTTCATAAATTTTCAAAGAGTTATATCCATTTTTTCCAACAAAGAAAATAAATTTTAAAAGGGTATAACAGTAATTTATCATGCATGGTTAGAGTTAACCACACATCTGGTTAGTTATAGGGACTAAAGTAAATATTATCTAATAAGATAAGGACCTGAGAGAATTTACCAATTTTACAGGGACTTTTTCTAATTTTCATAAGTTTTCAGGGAGCTAGATCAATTTTTCCCAAAAAACTAAGGCTTAATGATAAAAAAAAACTAAGGCTGTGTTTAGTTGCACGATTGTAAAACTGATTTTAGATAAAAGGTGAGTTTAAAACTGATTTTGTAAGAATTGCCTCTCCATACGAGTCGATCATGATTATCATGCACCAGCTAATAGACTGTGCGACCAACCATCCACCATAATGGAGAACCACCGCAAAATTACATCTACAATAATTGTTTTAAGTCATGTAGTACCAACCCTGGTGATTCATACAAAAGACAACCTTTTTTTCAATATTGATGCATAGCTTCTGTTTGATTCGAGAATAGAGTTAGAACATGTAAAAGTAAATCGGAATAGTATTAAAATGAGTGTTTGGATGAATGAAATAAATGAGAATCTGTATGTCAGAATTAACATGCATAAAATGATAAATGGATCCCAACCAATCTTTGAAATTAAGTTATTTCAAGTTATTCAATCTAAAACAATATGTGGATCCACTGTTAAATCAATTGTCATTTTTTTCCCACCTTTTATAAATCTTATTCACACCTTTCACAATTTATATAAATAACAAAAATTTTATTAATAAATTTCTCAACGAGAATAATTCAAAATACAATCAAATAAAAAAATCATTTATTTTTATTTATACTAAAATAGTCATAATCCTCAGAATAACTTAATTCTCTATCCAAACAGGGGGCTAATGGTAGCGGAAAGGGAAAACTATCAAATCAAATGCAGATATATAAGCCACGGGTCTCAAGTATCTACCACCAAGGTATGAGAAATCTTATCCAATTTTTATCATTTTTCATCACCAAAGATCAACTTACTTGAACATTAAAATATCTTTAACATGAATTCTCCACCTTTTAACTTGGCTAACGACAAAATAATTTCAATCTCTTTGAATAATTATTGAAGTTTACATTAACTTATTCAAGAGTATTGTTTTTGAAAAATAAGTGCTTCTAAGAGTTTGATCTCATGACCTCATGTGTTAGTCGACTCACACAAGCTCAGTTTGTTTATGCAAAAGTGTTATTCCACACATTTTTTTACAGCCCCAGTTTCAGTGCATCGATAAAAAATCATCAAAAGCACATATTCACATTAACAAAATATATGGATAATAGATTGATATAAATTTTTCACATTTTTTATAACTGTATCCATGCAATTCATTATAACATATACTTATTTTTTATAAAAATGCATAATTTAATTAAATAATTATATTATTTTAAAAAAATTTAAGAAAAACGTGTTGACTAGAATGTCACGTAAGCTGAGTCAAATTGTCAATCAAACTCGGACGAGTGATGCAACCCAACCCACCCCACCCCGAGCCACCGGATACCCCTATCCGTCATAAACTTATCCACTGTTTGGGGGTTTCTTCTTCTCCACAACCACAGACACATCACCCATGCTGAGCGGACCACCACCGAAGGCTCTCTCGACCGTCCGATCCCTCCTGGAGGAGGCCCACCGTCGGATCACCGACTCCCGTTTCGCCTCCGCCAAGTCCCTCCTCAGATCCTCCATCACCGACCTTCCCTTCTCCGCCGTCTCCGCCTCCCTCACCACCCACTCCCCCCTCCTCCTCGACATGCTCCTCCGCCTGTACTCCGACTCCGGCAACCTCTCCGACGCCCTCGCCGCCTTCGATTCCCTCTCCGCCTCCCCCTCCGCCGCCGCCGTCGATCCGAGGTCCATCAACTCCTACCTCGTCGCCCTCCGTCGCGCCGGCCTCCACCGCTCAGCCGCCAACTTCCTCCGCTGCCGCCTCCTCCCCTCCTCCCTCGCCTCCCCAGAATCCTCCGCCATCGTTATCTCCGGCCTCTGCGACTCCGGCGACCTCTCCGACGCCGAATCCCTCCTCTCCCGCGACGGCGCCCCCCCGAGCATCTACGCCTACAACTCCCTCCTCCGCGCCCACCTCCGGACGCCGGACACGGCTTCCGCCGATCGGATCCTGACCTCCATCGACGCCTCCGGAGGCCTCGGCGTCTCCCGAAACGCCGCCACGTACACGATCCTGATCGTCCACTTCACGAACGCGCGGAGCTTCGCGGACGCGGAGAAGGCGTTCGACGAAATGAAGGAGAGGAAGATCGCCGGCGACGTCCACCTCTACACGTCGGTGGTCCACTCGCGGTGCCGGTCCGGCGATGTCCGCCGCGCGGTGGAGGCGTTCGACGAGTGCGTCGCGGCGGGGGTCCGGCCCAACGAGCGGACCTTCGGCGCGCTCATCGACGGGTTCTGCAAAGCCGGACGGATGGACGCTGCGGAGGCGCTGAAGGCCGAGATGCTGCGGCGGGGGCTCGCCCCCAACCGTCCGATCCTCACGTCGCTCGTGAACGGCTACCGCAAGAAGCGCATGTCACGCGCAGCCCTCGAATTGGGCGAATCAATGGGGGACCTTGATTCGCACGCGCGCAATGCGATTGCGAGCGCGCTTTCAAGGTTGGGCCGGGCGAAGGAGGCGAGGGGGTTGTTGAATTCGGGGGCGGAGCACAATGTGGTGACGCTCACGAGCTTGATTGCCGCGCATTGCAAGTCCGGGGAGCTCACGGAGGCGGTTAGGGTTTTCGAGGGGATGGAGAGCCCGAATTCGGTGACTTATAACGCGTTGATCGAGGGGCATTGTAGGCGGGGGCGCGTGGGGGAGGCGGAGAGATTGGTGGCGGAGATGGAGGGGAAGGGGTTGAAGGCGGATGCGTATACGTACACGTCGTTGGTGCGTGGGCATTGCGAGGCGGGGATGGTGGACGCCGCGGTGAGGGTGTTTGGGGAAATGGGGATGAAGGGGGTGGCGCCGAACGCGTATAGTTATGAGGCGTTGATCGCGGGGTTGGCAAGGAAGGGGAGGGCGGAGGAGGCGTTCGGGTTGTATGAGGAGATGGTGGCGGAGGGGTTGAGGCCCGATGATAGGGTTTACGCCTCGCTTGTGAGGAGCTTGCATGTTTCGTAGCATCTGTTTGGAATCAATTTTCAAAAATAGTTTTTTTTTTTCATGAAAACTAATGTCAATTAACTTTTTTTATAAATAATTGTTTTATTGGCTTTTAATAAATAAAATGGAGATATGAAATGAAAAGTTAATTTTTTTATAAAAAATAGTCCTTTAGGAAGTAGGAACAATCATTTGAAAATGATTTTGTTGGGCTTACATAATGTATTGTTGTTTCTGAATCATAAAGAGAATTACAATAACTGAATTTTCACGTGGTTAAATATAGTTTGTGAGTTATATTTTCTAAAGCAGCCTTAAAGTTTGAGAGGAAAAATGAGATTTGTAGCTCTATCATACAAAGCCTGTATTTTAGAAAATTAAAAAAAAAATCTCTCTTTCCTCTCCGTTTTCAATACTTTGATCTACAACACGATATTTTTGCAGCAGAATTTTACAGAAGCAGTTTCAAACGGGACCATTGTTTGCCTGTTGGTAAACAAGAAACTCAATGAATGGGCTTATTGATTCTATGCAGCAATTGAAGAACCAATTTGTTAGTACAGTTATTGATGGGTAGGCATAGAACCAATTCTATGCAGCAACCCCCTAGCGAGGTGGTCGAGATGCACCCTCCCCAAAAGGGAGGTCGCTGGTTTGAACCAGCCTTTACCCACCATTTTTTTTTTTTTGTTAGTACAGTTATTGATGGGTGGGACACAGAAAGTGTTGAAGAGGATGTCTGAGCAAATCTTCTGAGTTTGTGCTGAAAGGCTGAGTAAAGATTGACTTACTGCATTTGATTTTGAACATTGAAAGCTGTTCAAAACATTTATTTGTGAATTAATCAGCTTTGGATGCAGTGGTTCACTTCTGCATCTATTTATTTGATGTATAGCCTTTGAGGGTTTCAGCATCCACTCTGTTGTTCTGTGTTATATATATGGGTGCTGTTACACTGAGTTACTCTAGCATATATTTTTATAGACGCCACATCATCTAACGCACCATATGAAAATTTTAATATAGTATATATTCTATTATGTCATTATATATTTTATTACGTAAAATGTGGAAATACATGCATCCAATTCATTCTAACAGTGTGATTTACTGTTTTGTGATAGCAAGTACCTCAGTAAGACAATCATACATTTAAAAAATAAAATAAAAATTCAAGTTTGTAAATGTGATTGCAAGAATGACCGAGTTTTAACATATTCATATATCGAATGTTGAAATAGGTGGTGTTTGAAAATGTAAAATCATTGAATTTGGAGATATACTTGGGATTGTGGAAGAAGAGATTAGCAATTTAGCAGTGGAGGGTCACCAGCTGTGACAATATGCTCCATTATTACGCTGGTGAAAGCAATACAGAATCAGTCACCTTGAAATAGAATTTAAGGCAACAGTAAATAAAGGCTTTCTTTTAAGAAAAAGAACGAGAAGCCAATAAATTCAGCTAAGCTTTTCATGTAGTTGGTCAGGGAGCATCTGCTGTTATCTCATCAATGGGTTGCTTTTACCCCCATTTAAACATGCATCAATATACTTTTCAGAAGGGATTAATGACTTCTGTCACTATTAAAGAGAACCATTTATATTGTGGGAGACAATGTTTTTTATTCCAATGTTGTACCCTTCCATCACTCAAAAAAGGAGAGATTATATATCAAGATGATTGAGAAATACTTGAACGGGATTGCACACATGACTCGACATATCATTTTTATTTTTGAATATCTTTTGTCAATTGGTCTTCCTTTGCTGCTGCTAAAAACTAGTTCATGTTGCATGGTGAATCACCCAATCATTCAGTTTTTTATGCTTATCATAACCTTGTCTGATCCATAATATAAATATAAATAAAATAAAACTGTGACACATTAGGATAAAATAGCCTCTTTGTGGGAGGAGCACTTGCCAACCAAGACAAGGCTGGATAGTGGAAAGCAGAAGAGCTAAAAGAATGGTTAAAATGATATAAACCAGATCACACTCATATCATTAAAGTAAATCAAATTGTCAATCACTTTCTAATAGAATGTGAATCTCTCAATCCAATCATCATTACATCATATTCCTTGTATCATCAGTGACCACCTTTAGCTAAGCACGTGACCAAGAATGTACCAAAGTCTTGGGACCATAGGATTTTCTTCCCTTTTCTCTGGTTAGACATAGGTTTAAGATTTTGTAAGGATAACTTGTCACTATTCAAATTAGGGGATAAAATGGGATTATGGATTTTGACATTATTCCAATTTATCAAAATCAGGATACAAAAATGATAAATGTGATTGTAGACCTTTTACTTGGAATAAAAAATCATTTTAGATTCAAAATCAAAACAAATGTTGCATTTTACCATGATTTTTTTTTGTATAACAAATAGCACAAGTTTTACTATTTATTGCGTCACTTATCCATTTTACAAAACTAATGCAACATTATCACATACAAGCAAAGGCATTGTTTGTTTAGGATAAACCATTCCAATTTTAATAGAGAGAAAGTTTAGGCCCAAGCTGGCTTAATTTCAAGGGTAAAATAATTTTAGAATAAACTATTCCAATTTTTAGAGAGAGAAAGTTCAATAATTTTATCATTATCACGTACAAACAAAAGGCATCATTTGAAGAAAAAAAAAAATTTAGGCAACTTTTAAAAACTCTGTTTTTACAAGAATCACACACTTGATTCAAACTCGTTACCACACGCACTCAACTTCTAAAAAGCAAAAGTAAATTTCATGCAAAGCTATTTTCAAATGATGTTTTAAGTGAAAAATGATTTTTCAAACTATTTTCCAAATGGCACCTAAGAATTGGTAAATATAATCTTATAAGTTGAATTCTACATCTCTCATCTTTGGCCATGCATAAGACCAAAATGTGCAAAAGTATCCAAAATAAATAGTTATAAAACCTAATTTTGCCTTTATGGTTTATAACAGTGTTCTCTTTCAAGGATCCCAGATGGAACACTGATCTCAACAATTTGAGATTGACAACCAGCATAAAAACTTCAAAACTATGAAATGAATCCTATCACTAACTTTGTAAATCAGGGTGTTCCCATTATATGTGTAAGGTGTTCTCCCAAACTTTCTTTTTAAACAAAAATATCGAAATGGTTAATCAATTAGCCATCCTCAGCATGGCGCACACATCTAAAAATTAAATTCCAAGACCAGCCATCAGCATGTTTATGTTCTAACAGAAGGGAACACAAAAATGATATAGACTTGACATTATCTAGCTTTGATATGCCATCATCATCACTTCATCAGAGATACTAAAGATTATAAACAATTAAATATTGTAAGGTTGTTATGGATATGAAAATGCTGTAAGAGCACAATTATATCACATCCACTAGACTTGCATGACATGCGCATTGACGTGCATCGTGCACTACTTTCAGGATAATGTTTATCACTAAATATCATCTAGTTAAAGAAAAAGACCATGCAGAACCACAACATATTATTATATTTGTAAAGGCACATATATATCAATAAACAAGTACTAAGTTTTAAATGGACTGAGTACCGTGACAAACAAGGAAAATACCACTTCGCAGGTTCTACTCTCTGTGAAGCGTAACTCATATCATTGAAATAGGATTCGCTTGGTCAAAATGTAGTTCACTCCTGATTTTCGTACACGATATCCGGTTTTGGGGTATCCACTTCCACAGGCTCATCTGTAACCTTGATGGGGGTTTTGGTCTCGGTATCTTCAGGCGCGTCTTGTATCTGCGGGGTAAAAGAAACAAACACAATGAGCACTACAATCCACAAGATTTATGATGCACAAACACTCAAGATGAGAGATTTTCTTGTAATGTTCCACGTTCCAGTTACAAAATCAGAGATTCCTGTTCTACACAAATTGAATAGATAGGTGTGATGGACAATGTAGGATATCTATCACGAGTTTTCAACTTAATAACAGATGAAAATTAGAATTGAAAGGTTAGGATTCAAATCCACTCTCTCCCCTCCTAGCACCCTGCTATATGTGGGACTGCTCAGGGTGAGAGGCCTTTTTTAAGGTCCTGTCATCGTTACAAGCAAAAACTCTCCAAGGTAAATAACAAAATGCATAATGAAAGCGTGGATGAGAGAACGAAGTAAAATAGCATGAGTACTGCATAGGCACACAGAAAGATTACCCCCAAATTTTTTAGACTAGTTGTCACTTCTTCCTGCTGCTGTTGAAGAGTACTCTTCAGTTCTTGGAATTCCTACACCCAATTATTCAGAACAACGGAAAATAATTGCATAATATGAAACAATTCAATAAAGCAATGGTTAGTTTCCCATCATTGAATTTCTCGTGCTACCTAACAGTGAAGAATTACAAGAATATAGAAGACAAGACTTGATTGATGTTACCGTTCTCAGCTGCTCCACTTCAACATTGAGTGTTTTCTTCAGCTCTGAGATCTCCTGCATGTGCGTTAGACGTTGGATGAGAATAACGTGAATAAAAAATTGCCATATCAGAAAGAAGGTAAAATATGAATATAATTAGAACAAAAACACTAAGGCAGGTATCACAAAATATCATTGCAATCGCTCAAATTAAGAGAAAGTTGACAAGTACTAAATACTAATAGAATCACAGTTATGATGCTGCATTCTTCCAGAAATTCATAAAGCATATCATATCCCTGTATATTAAGTAAAGTAGGAAATAGATCTTAAAATATATATAAACTGCCTAACTATAAACCCCATTGTGAGTCTCAGCTTCCTGGCTTTAGCATAGTTTATTAGGATACATTTGGGGCTTTGATCAGATTTTAAGTTCATCTAGAAAGTGCTGGAAAATATATGTATATATACCATTATGTAACATCAAGGCAATAAGGCATAGAACCAGCGAAATAGACATAATTACATTTAAACATGGATGGAAAAATTCTAAAATTTGGCTATTCTGATTATTTTCAGTAGATTACAAGAACTTGGTTTAAAATTTAGAACTTCATCCAGATCAGGCAGACTAATGTGTATTAACAGCTGAGACAAATTCTGGACAAACTTGACAATTTTAAGTTTAACCCAGATTTACCAGCTGATTCAAAGTCTTTTTATTATAAAGCTCATTCCATATTCTCTAACATCATAAGAAACCAGCTCTCAACATACATATCCTTTAGTTGAATGTTTATGGGTTTGCTTTATGAATCCCACTACCCAATAAACTTCTGTACAAGCAATCCACCACATAAGCTTACCATCTTTAACATATAACGTTTCCAAGAAGCATTTGGAGGAGCAACACATAAGGCATTTGGAGGAGAGGTGCACTTTTCATCTAGGGCAGCAGCTCTGAGGTGCAACTCACAGAAGGCTTACGTCTTCCTTTTTATGTATTGGATTTTAATTTTTAAAGTTGTATCATTTTTAGGTCATGGCATTGTAGGGAATTATGAATTATTAACTTGTTTCATATTTTTCCTCATTTTCTTTTTCATTAATTATTCTTTAAAAAACAAGTGGACTACACTTTTGCCTCTCCTTGTTCTAGAATGCCTTTGCTCCCTCAATCTAGAATGCCTCCACCTCTTCCTCCACCTTTTACAACATAGCTAGCATCCTTCATTAAATTGAATCCCATCTTAAGTCTTAACCCATCCAAATCACATAAAATACAACTCTCAATGATCATGACTACATGTCGACTACAGACACCACACATACAAATGGAATCAATATACATTCATCTCCACCAACACTAACAACCAGGTTAACCAGAAAAAAACAATAAGGAGAAGCATTATGAATGAACTTCATCTATATTGATATATCAACCTACACAAACCAAACAAAATCAAGTAGACAGCTTCAAGGTGTCTGAGTGTCTCCAAATGAAAAAAATCTCATATCCTAGGCATGTGTTGTACAACAATAGATAACTTTTCAATGTGTCAAAGCATCATGCCTTTAGAGCTATCCAATGACAGGCATATTAATGTCCAAAGATAAATATAAGAACACTGACCAAAAGAGTGGATAGAGAGAGAGATGGGCTTAGATTGAATAACAAAGTATCTAATATCAAAATCAAGTGAGCTATTTAATAAAATTCGTGAAGGAATTTCTTCAAACAAAAGTAGTACAGATTGAATAAATTGTCTTTCAACTAAATATACACTTTCGTGTATTTCAAGTTTTACTTTCCTCTTGTTTACACGCAGAAATTATTAAGAGGGGCAACATGCATCAGGAATTCAATGATATTTCCACAAAACAATGCTCATTCAGAATTTTAAAGTCACTTCAAAGATGGAAAAACTAATCAAAATATTTCCTTCAAATTTCAAAAGATAGAGAAAGCACAGGCGAGAAATGGGGTTAAAACAAAGTTCCATTGTCTTTAAAAGAACAAGGGAAAGGAGAGGAGATTTATAAGATCTAGCAAGCGAATGTATAATCAGAATATGAAAGCCAATGTTCCAAATGATTTTAAAATTCTTGCAATCAACTAATATTCAGCCAATGTTCCATAAAATTTTGAAGTTCCTGTAATAAGCTAATATTGAGCTCAACAATAAACTATGGAATCAATTAAAAGTCTGGAATGTCATATAGAACAGGTCGCAATTGTCAATGATGGTGATGCACACATAAAAAAGCGAAACAACATGCTCACCATGCTATCAAGGACACTGATAAGCATGCCAGACAACAATAATCTTATACCTATTAAATAGATAAACAATGCCCTTGAAATTTCAAATCCGACATGGTCATACAACCCACGATAGTCATGTAAGGCACGTGTAGGCATGGAATGAAAGAAAGTTGAACAATAGATTAAATTAACCAAACAATATGCAAAAAAGGTAAATACATGCTAACAGGATGAGATTATTCTACAAAAGAAACAAAAAGACTATCAGTTGCAGACAATGCCATAAAATTGAGCACACTCACATTGCGGTAACCCTTCACTTGAGTATCCAATTTCGACCTCCAATTTTGCATGTCCTGTAAAAGAACACAACAATTTATCACAATTAAAAATAATAAAAAAACCAAAAAGTGATAATATATTTATTTTTTTTTATGGAATGGTAGGCATTAGCCTTAATTTGATCAAAATCAAGACTATAACATGCCCAAAACAGTTTAAAAAAGCGATAATATTTTCAACACACCTGCTTCAGGCTCTGGATTCTGGTCAGCAACTCCGATTTCGATTCGTTCAGATCCTGCAAAACAAACAAACAAACCAATCAAAGAAAGTCCCGTCCAAAAATCTTGTCGATCAAACCCTAGGGATTCTATAAAACTCACCGCGATCTTCGCGCTGATCGGCGTCTGATTCTCTTTCTTCAGAACAACAAAAAGGGAAGCGAAATCATTAGATGTCCAGATCTGAATCGATGATCATGGGGAAAAAAAGAAGAGAAAGTTGGGTTTCCTTTTCTTTTGGGGGGGTGGGGACTCACCGAGGAAGAGAGAGGTGCAGTGACTTGAGGAGAGGGTGACGATTCCTGATCCGCCATTGGAGATGGACTTTTCAGGGTTGATTTTCAAATCTTTCGAAATGAAAAGAAGAGGAAGAAGCGAGGGATCTGGACTTGGGGGAGAGACTGGGGACGGGTTTTTGAAGCTGGGAATTTGTTTGGGGGCGTTTGAGCGGGATTCTATATAAATGAATTTTTATTTTTATTTTTTCTTATGAGACGTAAAATCATTATTTATAAAAAATGTTTTACATTTTTAATCGATCATAAGAGGTTTTAATATAATATGTTTTTAATTAGAGTTAATCAAATAGATTTTAAGGGGGTGTTAAATGAATTTTTTTTCTTCAATATAATATGGGACTTGATAGAGTTAAAAATCACAGGTTTGGATCATCTATTTGTTTATCTGTGTGATTAGATTTCATCATAAGAAATGTATTTATATTTCATTTGAAAAATTTATAGTTGGACCAATTGTTAATTTTCATCATTCCTCCACTTGATTTTAATAATGCTGATGAGTCATCTCTACTTCAAAAGTTAAGTAGGATCCAAACATAAAAAAAAATAAGATGAGGATCTCAACATGTGTACCTGTGGACATGCATTGATCTAACACGTCCCAATGCTTGTTGTAATTTGTAAATAGAATGCCTACAGGCATTCAAATGGTCTGTTCGTTGTTCTCTAATTCTACCTGGCTCCATTTCATTTTTTTTCACCCCACAAAAACTATTACAAGTTTGAATATGGGATGAGGGAGAAACAGAGAAAATGAAATAGAAAGAATGACCATCAAAATGCCCCCAAAGTATAGAGATAGCTGAGAACTATCTATTGATAGGTTCCCTTCTAGCTATGCCGTGTCCCCCCTCCCTCTTTAATAAAACTACCATCTCCCATACGTTTTTGGATAGGCCCGAGTGTTCTTGAAAATCATATAAAATCTTGAAAGTCATCCCGATAGACCATGACGTGGAATGGATCAGCGACTGCATGATGATGTTCGCGGTTTGGGAGCCCAATTGATCCTTCCTCCTCGGAGACGCCACCACTGCCACTCTCAAAAACCTTAATTGTATGAGTTCACAAAGAGAGAGAGAGATGGCGTTTTGGGTGAGGGAGCTCTACAAGAAGGTGGCGGGGAAGATCGGACCGGAAAAGATGGCGGAGATTGATGGGTAAAAGGAGGTCGACATCCCTCCCCCGACAGCAAGTTGCCGCATCAAGCGCAAGATCTACGCTGGTTGCCACAAACAGTTCGGAAACCAAATCAGCGAAGAAGGCGGCAACAAGTGATCCTTTCTCATCCCATCGCTTGTGATCTTTAAAAACCAATGATGGTTATAAGTTGAATTTCACGTTTTGTTCTATCTTTGTAATAGAATACAATGTGGGATATCCAAAAACACGATTTATGTTGATTTTTGTACTCACCATCTTTTTAGTTTTGAATTTTGGGATTGCTCCATTGTTGGAGTTTGAAGTCTTGATAAAAGATGATAGCATATGGGATGAATTTTGTACGGAGACTTTTTTGTGTGGTTTCCTTTATTGGGAGCAACCTTTACCTGAAAAAATTAGCATAGTCACAAAGTTTGTGTGAGACAGATATTTGGTTGGGTTCCATTTGGTGTGGTACATGTAACCAGAGAACACTACGCCAAGCCACCATAGATCATCAGCGAGAGCTTTCCAAGAGGGAAAAAACATATGAGAGAAGAGAAGTGAGAGACAACTGTTTAAGTATAATCCACTCAATTTAACGTAATTGTGTTCGAATGTGCAGTTACACCCCTGAAAAGTGTTCTTTACCTGAATCAGAGAAAATATCATCAAAATGATGACTGCTGAGAACAGGAATGGCCCCAGGTGATTGAAATCATGTCCTCTCCTTGCAGCCCAGAAGGTGTACAGCGTGAGGCTCACGACGACTGCTAGAGTTAGGAGAGCAGCTTCAAGGATCACTTTGCCTGTTCAAGTAATGATGAAAACGAAAAAAAAATTTCAGATTGTTCAATTTCATAAACAATTGTCAAAATTCAATCCCCAATTGTTGGGGCATGTAAAATGTACAAGTGAGAACCAGAACTTGCAACCATCACATGTGCCAAAAGGTGTATTAGTGTTACATACCCGATAGTTAAGTCTTTTTTTTTATAATAAAAATAGTCAAGTCAATTTGGCTTATCCAAGTTCATGGAAAATCAATTAATGAATGCATATAACTCAATACGATCTTAACATGATCACTCCTTGCTGATTTCTGCCTAACCCATGCTTGACTGCTTGAGTCTCACACATGGTTGCCTCAGTTCCAGTTAAACAGTAATCACCACCATCTACCTGGCTCACTGTCCACCATTCAACCACCCCACCACACCTCACCTACCTTTCATCAATCATCACATATTCACAGCCAACCCGTTTATGTGACTGTTTGCTCCTTTGTCATGATTCAAATAATTAAATCTTGTGACAATCTTCATGGGTACACTTTAATCTCTAATGGCTTTTTATAACCAGCTCCACATCATGTTGTGTTTCTGCCTTCTCTTCGCATGATGAGCCTTTTTCCCACACCACCAACCACATGAAGGATGAAATGGAAGCAGAAATCAACTTAGGAAATTTAAATTGGATTTTACAACAGATTCCAGCTGACACTGAAACACACATTGTGTCCCGCTCCCACAGATTTATTTGCATTGCAGATCAGTGCAAAATCAGTGGTTCACCTAAACTAAAGGAATTAGACTATCATTAGATCTCTGCTTTTACAGCTAAACAAGTCCCCATACAATGTTTTTAGCAAAGCTAACCTATTCTCAAACCCAGTCCGTGATAATTATTACATGATGAGCTACATGTGGAGATACCACTCACTGGGTTACGCTCCTTGGGAGAGCGTGCTTGACAAATTGATCAAAAGGTCTCAAGGGTGATTTTGTTTTGCTTCCATCAAGAAAAATCATTTTCCATTTTCCAACAACCTCTACAACTTGAATTAGAGCATTAGGGAAGAGAACCATAATAAAGTAGGTCCAACTGTCCAAGTACTTCAGTAAAAAGACCAAAACCAGAGTACACCATATTAATCTTGTAATCTCTTATGAGGGAGCTATCAATAAGGCTTAATAATGTTATATGCATATTTTTGAAGAACACTAGAAATATGCACATATTATTCATGAAAAGCATTCACCATACTAAAATTGTGACTCATAAGCTTTGCAAATGAAGCTCCCTAATTATTCATATATCATCAAACTAATAAGTATATGCAAGAATAAAATTAGGTCAGCATTCTTCCAAAAATAAAATACAATATACATACAAAATATAGAAGGAAGCATAAGTCACTGTCAACATTTTTAAATTTCGAAAATAGTCAGTATTCATAGACAGTATGGTAAGAGTCAACTATAATTTCACTTCTTACTGTTCCCTGTTCTATGTCTAATCGACCAATCCATACACATCCACTAAGAGTCATGAACGACAAATCTTTGGAGCTCTTATGGGTGCATCAATTCTAACTGCATGACCCAGCAAACTCAACCTGATGCTACATGGTTCTTGGTCAGTTTGATTAGATTATTGAAAGAGTGCATCTAAGTCTCAGCAAAATGTGAACCCCCTGCCCTAGGCAAGATAAGGACCTATCAATCATCCAAACCTGGTGGTATTTGGATACATTCATCCAATAGGCTAATGAGTCTTAAGTGTCTAACCGAACTTGTACTTGGGGATGTGCACTAATACTGATAAGCTGCTCCATGGATGTGCCTGAAAAGATACAAGCCTCAAATTCTCAACATTGGACAAGCTTCCTCTTCAACTATGCAAACCCAATTCAGAGGTTATCCATGGTAACCCATATATGGGCCATATAAACAGGCAAGCAATCAAATGTTGCAAGGGACCAGAATCTCATGATTAGGTTCCAAAGGTCAAATGTCAGCAATTGGGTCAAACTTATAAAACACAACCAACAAAAAATTTTAGACTTCAGTATCAATTTGCAGGATTCCAATATTTTAACATCCAGTATTTGGCATCAACGTCAACAAATCCCAACTGGCCTTCCGTAGAAACATCAACAAACCAATGTCACTTATGAATCTTCCTTTCGAGGAACATCATCTCTTACATTCTACCTAACCTTGTCATCCAAAATTCCAAATTTCTTGGTCTCTCCCTGCCAAAACTTCCACTAACATCAACAACAACATAAACCCCTCCATCCTATCCCATAGCTCAGGTTCCCAGAAAAGCTAAAACCATAAGCTTACATAATCCATAAATAATTTAATCTAGGAGACAAAATTGAGAGAAAAAAAACCCTGCACATTAT
Source organism: Acorus gramineus (assembly GCA_030737835.1). Lineage (NCBI taxonomy): Eukaryota > Viridiplantae > Streptophyta > Magnoliopsida > Acorales > Acoraceae > Acorus > Acorus gramineus. The sequence continues at coordinate 1,819,852 of CM060847.1, read as the reverse complement.
ATGTACAGTATAATACTTTACCGTGTCAATATTTCTTCTATTGCGTAATACTTATACTTTACCATATCAATATTTATTCTATTGCCTAAAAATAACTCACCCATTAACTTCATTTGAGTATGCAATTCATTTTTTTGTGTAAAAGTATATAGTTTATTAGACGAATATATATATTTTTAAAAAAAATAAAACTTTTGTGCTTTGTAAAAGTGGTGGCATGAATCATTATACAACAATTGAGAATTTTATTGTCCTCAACCTAAAATTTTGGACCATATATACATTATAGACCCAGATGTGAGAAGCTGGTAAGAAGCTAAGGTGGGAGGCAAAAGCACCCAGGCAAAGATCTTGCAGTTATTTGTCCACACAATCGTCTAATCTACTTGGCTTGCTCGGAATCATATCATGTTCAAAGGGGATACCCCTTACGCTGAAAACGTCTAGGAGTCGGTTATCCGATGTATTCAGCTGAGGGGGATTCTGTATGGGGGCATATTCAGTGTTGTTGATTGGGAGCCATTTGCTTATTCACGAGTAGTTATTGTAGGGACGGGCGATGTTCTTGGGATCTATTTTGAGCAATGGGCATCCCTTTATTTGATATAATATAAGGGAGTATGCTTACCGTTTCCTCAAAAAAAAAATTCTTCATTTTACGACATAATAAAAAAAATTATGTAGGGTACTATAGAGATTAAAGACCATTTCAAGATTCATGCATGGATGCATTCACTCACAACCTAATTAGTCCAAAGCACATGCTGTATGACATGCATGCTAAACAGAGATTATCTATTTCACAATATGTCTGATCTCCAAACACTACACAGGTCTTAATTAAGATGCATTTCGGGCACCTAACTTGAGTTCTTATATGAATCTTGGGGAGTTGAATGGATGTTAATATGCTATCTTACTTGGATCTGGACTTTCATTAAATTGTAATTAAAGTGCTTTCGGTTCAAATCCTGGGGAGCACCATTTTTAAAAAAAAATGCTTTCCGTGAATTTTTAGTTAAATATCGTTAAACTCTGATTTTTTTAGAACATATTTATACAAAGACCTAACTGGGATTAACTGGAACAAGTGTCAACATTCACAAATTATTGGCCAGAACAAAAAATAGAAAGCAAGATTAACAAGATATTAAGAGGTTACTCAGTAAAATTAATCAGCATTTTGAAACTCAGATATACAAACGTGATACTGAAAACTTTTTGGAGCCTGCATACAATCTATGTGATTGGAATCCTAAACTTTGGTTTCAAAATAAAGTAGAACCTTTATTATATTTCGATTGCAGTTTGATTCTGAGTGGCAGCTTCTTTTTTTGGCTCCGGATGTGGGAGGACCTCCGATATCATATGGGCCAGCTCTTCAGCATCCACTGGCTCTTGTCGCTTGACACCCTCATCTATGAACTAGTAAGACAATAAATAAAAAGTTCTCAAATACGTGTGGGATTATCATTATCCTCAAAAAAAAAAAAAAAAAAGTGTGGGATTATCTGAAATCTACAGATAAAAATTCATATAAAGTGTTTCAATTTCACATATTGACCGGCGGAGAAGATTATTCATCTGTTTAAGCACACCAAAAAAGCCAGACCATAGATTGCATCTAAAGCACACATGAGACAATGTCACCTTGATGCGTTACATGTGAGGATAATGGACAATATGAGACAATGTCACATATAAGTATAAAGAATCAAAGTAAATGTGACTGTAAACCACAATGTACATTACAGACCTTGTAAATGCTAGGCGTAAGAACACTTCCAGAACAATTTTTTTGATAATATGAAATAATTTTAAGAATATTTCAACTGACCACATAAAACATTTATACAGTTGTGAGGATGCAGAGTTTTAAGATATGTGCATTCAATAAAATGAAAATAATTGTTGAAAATTTAACATTCCTAATTTCATCGTTTAAAGTTCTATTATCATGTATTTAATATTTTTGAGTGAATTTCATCATTAAAAGTCCTATGATTTTGTCCATACTATATTTAGTAGATTTCTTCATTGAGAGTCTCTAAACTATTTTTTGATCTAAAAAAGAATGCCACTACTTGTATGTGTCAACCATTGAACTAAACAAAAAGTTTCAAGGTTTTGTTTTCTCCTTTGCGGATTCAAGTTTTTTTTTTATTGATAAGAAGACATGAGCTTCTTCTTCTCTTGCATTACAATTCTGTCATTTTTGTACACATGGGTTAATAAAACTCCCATGTAAACTCTAAAATCCTTTTTCTTCTTTACTATACAGTCTTGAGAGCCATGAAATGTGATGGCTAAATATTTCTCTAGAAATCAAAACATGATTTACTCAGGAAACAATTGCATTAACTACTGAATCATCCTCCATTATTTTTAACCGAGCACCTCGTATGTAACCTATAATTTGTTCCTAATATTAAAAATTTAAGTGTTGCTTATTGACGATAAAACCATTTGAATAAATGTGCAAGCACATGCAAATAGTGTGCAACAAGAGATGGAAACAGATCAGGTTTGTTGAAACTCAAATACAACATGTCCCACCTGGTTTAGAATTAAAAACCCATGCTTTTCTCGCTTCAACCCATAATCCCTCATCTTTCAAATACTTTTTCTAATATTCCTTTTTATCTCTTTGTCAATCTACAATCTAAGTAATTGCCTCAATTACTGTCATATAATCTTATTTGATAAATGCTTTACTACTTCACCATTCATATATAAGAGGAAAAGATAGACAATGTGATAGTCTAGTTTCATTTATTGTATAGAGCCAATTGCCCCCAATCTTTGAAAGTTTCCCATTCATAAACATGCATATAAACTGTAATTTAGTTTTTTACAATTTTATAGTTTTGCACCTCTGTAATTGGAAAAAAAAACTTAGTAAGGTTTTTGAAGAAGACTAAACTACTAAACAAACTCCCCTTAAACAAAGAATAGATTTGCCCCAGATCCATTTTTTGCTTCAATAAAATGCCTTTCGCATAAGTATTTGGAAAATAAATAGTATATGAAGCTAATGAACTCGACTTCACAACTTTTGACTAGGTCAATCAGCATAAATATATAATCCTATACTTCTACGTGATTATCCAAAAATCCAGCATCTTACCAATTAAAAAAAAGTAAAAAAATCCAGCACCTCATTTCCAGCAATAGACCACTGGAAAAGTATAATTCAATCTCGGTAAAATCAACCAAGGGAGGTATTTTATGCAAAGAAATTATTAGATCATACCGGTTCAATTTCTTCAGGACATGTTGGCCTAAAGTTAACAATATGTAGCTTTTCTGCCATCAAAAGCCGGTACTTTTCACATCTTTTCATAAACTCATCAATATCTTCCCTTGTTTGAACGGAAGCAGGAGTTTGGATCAGGTAGTCAAAAACCTGAATACAAAAGCAAGGCGGGTACATTTATAAGATTTCTATAACCCACTATTTGTATATATCAGTAATTCATGCACAAGAAAACAAGAAAGGGGATACCTTGCATTCAGACAAGCTAACAGAACCAAGAGCTGCCAAGGGATCACTACTTGCTCCTCTAGACCGTAGAACATCGAGTACTTCAAAATTTGTGAGTGCACCCAGATTGGTTCTAATCAACAAGCAACTTAATCAAATCATGGATCACACAAATGCTAATAACTTACATTTTTTTTTTAAAAAAAAAAAAAGAGGACAGGAGCAATTGTATTAAAGTACACTACCCCTCATACAAAACGAGAAGAAGGATCTCCAAAATCAAAATCAAAATCAAAACAAAGTGAACAATAGAAGGAAAGCGAAAAAAAAAAAGACCCAGGAGGGGAAACCACCCAAGGTTTCTCCCAAAAATCAGTATTACAAGAGACAAGGGCGGATTGTTGCTAAGGAAGATACGGACCAACTCCCGTAGAGTAGCCTTACTTGTAATTAGAAAAATCTAATTTTTTTAAAAAAAAAACACTCTCAAACCCCATTTAGAACATATTATTGGGCAGTGCTTTTGCTAGATCTCTTTCAAAAATTGGTTCCAAACACTCTTTTGAGGTTTGTCGTGGGAAAATGTATATATTCGATTCTTCCTAAAAAAAATCTAGTGAAATGGAGCTCTAAAAAAAGCAATCCTTCAGGTGAAATTACAATTGATTTTTATTTTTTTTTTGACAATTTATTCCAAACAAGCCATTAAGCTTCATGAACACTTTAGCCGATGAACACCAACCATAAAAAATAAGTGACAAATATTATGAATAATGCGATGACAAACCATAACAAAATAATTCAAAAATAAAAGGCATCCCATCCGATGATGATAGATGTTGACAAAGAAGGCAAATTAAACCCTACTTACATTTTCATTGTAGCGACAACCAGAAGTCGAACACACTATGTTTGAATTTGACAACAAAATGTCCCGATTCAGAGGTTACTGAAAAGAAAACAACAGCAACAAAATCAACAACTTTTCATCAAAATTAATGAAACCATTGAATTCTCATGAAAAAATAAAGAAAAGCAAGTGAACAGGGATTAATTGATGAGGAGGAGAGGTTCTTCCGCATGTAATAGAGACGGTGATTCATATAAATCATTAATTCCACAACCCTCCCTTCTCCCCATCCTTTCCATCTTCTATGTCAACATCACAGTAACACTCACAGCAGAGGAGGGTGGGGAAGGGGAATAGAGAAGGCCGGGGAAGGGGGGGGGGTGGTAGGCGACAGACAGAAGAGGTGGATGAGGCCAGGATCTAGGGCAGGAGAGAGAGAAAGAGAAGGTGATGTAGGAAAATGGAAGCGGGAGGTAAATGAGTGAAGGCCGTGGTGGCGATCGCGGTGGTTGTAATGGTGGTGTGGTGGTATCGTCGTGGTGGTGGTGTGGTGATGATCGTAGAACTGCATGTAAACTGTCGAGTTATATCAAATCAGTTCAAGCCTAAACAAACCCATGAAGAATGACTATGAATTGATTCAATCATCTTAGCCTATTTTTATTATAAGTCTCATCATTAATTTAATATAGAATATCATTAACTACAGAGGGACACGCAACACTTTGTGGACTCACCGACATATGTATCTTTTTATTATTTAGCTGACAGATTTAAGTCCAGAGACTCCCTCCAAAAATAAAACCACAGCCTAACCGGATACAGATGAGGATTTGAAAAGACTTGATATGTTTGATCCCATCCATCCTGACCTCCTATTATCTATTAAGTTTCAGTTATTCTTTTTGTTTATTTTGGTGAACCAATCCAAAGAGTTTAAAAAGGTGTCCCACTATCAATGCCCTTCATAGAAACAGTTGAGTTCACTTGGGTGTCAATCACTAATGCATCAAAATATCTTATTATAATAAAAAAATCTATGTGATATCACATGCTGTGTATATCATACAAATCCAAAAAGACTATCTGTATATGATTACTCTATTGCTTTAGAACATGAACACCACGGGATAAGAAAGAGAGATGGATAGAATGGATCACACAACAAAACTTGAAAAAACAAGGAACAAAATCTTCATATGTAATCCACAATGAATTATTAAAAAAATAAACATTAGCAGAACCTAAATTTAAAATCCCAAATCACCATATCAGATCCTCCATCAATACGAAGAACACCATATCAGCTTCCCCATATACTCACTTAGAAAACCATATTAGCCACACATAACATTCACTCAGAAAACCCTATCAGCCCCTCAAATCATCAAAAATTTCATCAAACCCTATCAATACAATATCTACAATCGATGCATCAAACCTTACCCAGGTGTGGACCGAGCGCCGGAGGCGGGAGCGGCGGACGGACCAGAGGCGGAAGATGGCGTGGTTGGGGACGGACTAGAGACGAGGCGACATCGTCGGTGACGAGGGAGGTAGATCTGGGCGACGTTGAAGGGGTTTTCCAGGACGGGGCGGAGGGAGGAGGAGATGAGGCGGCGGCGGAGGGGGAGGTGATGAAGCGGAGGGACAGGTGGTCGTCGGAGAAGTGAACGAGAGGGTTTAAAAGAGGGACATTATAGCGGTGGGGGCATTTTATTTCAACCCGTCACTTTTAGTTATTCAACCCACCCCCAAATTCCAATTTTTTTTTTTTTTTTATATTCCTTACCCACCCCAATCTACATCTCTTCCGAATATCACTCTCCCTCCCTCTCTCCGTCCCTCAATCTGGTTTTTCCCTCAAAAGTGCTCTACCGGCTGCGCCATCGGGACCCATCTTTGTGCCTCCAACGCAGCTGCGTCCTGGGCTAATCCTCCGGTTAAATAAACCCCTCAAGATATTCATCCCACCCCCTTTACAAAATCCACCCAATGACTTTTAAACAAACTGCCTACCCACCCAGTTTTATATATGTTTAGATTTTGTACCCATTCAACCCACCCCAAGCATTCACATCTTCTTCCTCCTCTCTTTGGTGAACGGAGCTGTAATATTTCGAAGCAAATTCTTCCCACTCGTTGTGCCAGGAAAAGACGCTGAGGAGGGCGTCCTTGAGAGGCCATTCGGACCTGTAATGGTCCAATATGAACTCGTTGTCCTTCAAGTAGTCCGGTAGCACGTCGTACCTCACCAACCTCCGCTCAAACCTCATCGTCTTCATGCATCTCCACCTCTGCTGCTGCTCCGCCTCCGGTGATCTGATGCGACTGCGCATCCGTTGACGGTCGATTCGGGGCCGGTGGTGTCGGATCTGGAGTGGTGGTCGACACTGATTTTGAGGTGACGTGAAAAAGTTGGTCGTCACAAGGTCACCGGAGGATGGTGCTGAGGGAGGGAAGAGTAGGACTCGCGGGAGAGAAACGGTGCGTGACAGATAAGGGTCTCATGGGGTGGGGTTTGTTACATTTGAAAAACGGATTCAAATGTTTTAGCAGTGTGGGGTGAGTGAGTATCTGTTGGGGTGGATATAAAGCCCCCCATCCTCTTCCGTCTTCATCGAATCCGAATCTCGAATCCGAAGCCGAAAGAGATGCTCTTTGTCTCTCCCATGCTTGCCAGTCTCCACCATGTCCAAACCCAAACCACCCCCTTCTCCATTTAACTAATTCCTTAATTAATTAAAACGCAATCCTCATCATTACATTCTAACGTTTAAAAACATGTTTGAAAAACCCGATTAATGTATTGAAGGTGCGTGAGCTTCAAGCCTCCTGGAACATAATCAAGTCCCTTTAACCATCCCGCCATCGGATGAAGGAGGGGGTGGTTTGGGTTTGGACATGGTGGCGATTGGCGAGCATGGGAGAGACGGAGAGCATCTCTTTCCGCTTCGGATTTGATCTAAATAATCTACTGAATAAAATTTTCGTTAATAGGTTATGAATAATTTATTTGATTAACCTTGACTAAAAATACAATAAGTTGAAAAACCATTACAATGTGTTAAAAATATAAAAAAATCTATAAAAGTGAAGATTTTATCATCTTTGGATACATTATAAAATTCTATCCAAGAGGGTAAAATAATTATTTATATAAGATTTTTCATATTTTTAATAAATTGTAGTTTTTTTTTAGTATATTGTGTTTTTTATCAGGGTTAATCAAACATAATATTCATAAAATATTTATCATCTGTAAATGTAAATTTTATTCAGGGGGTTATATGGACTTCAGTTTACAAGGGTTACATGGATTTTTTCCTTTATTTTTTTATAAAAATATATACCTCAAATGATAAGGTATACCATTACCATTTAAATATGAAAGAAAATAAATTGGCGAATTTTTGTGTTTAAAATTTTTCCTTGTTTTATCAAACCTCACTTGAATAGGGTTGGATTGGGCTTTAGGTTGTTTAAAGTGGACTTGCATGTCTAATGGATCCCCAAAGATAAAAAAAAAAAAATACAAGTAGCCCCTATTACAGTTCATCTTATTTTTTTTTTATTTATAAAATTATATATTTATCATTTAAAGTGCATGCTGTTATATGAAATGAAATATATACTGAGATACATTAGTGTAATTTTTTTTATGATAAAAAGATAAAAAAATGGACTGCAATATATATTATGATAGTGCAATATACACTATGATAGTGGAGTATATATTGAATTATCATAACGTATAAGACTGTAAAACGGACTGCGTGCAGAGGTGTCAAACGGGACGGTCCGGCCCGGCCCGTGGCACGGCCCGGCACGGCACGGGCCGTGCCGTGGGCCGGCCCGTTTGGGTGGCGACGCGGGCTGGGCCTGACCCTCGGCCCGCGTGCCGTTTCTGGCACGACCCGCTAGGGGGCTGGCTCCGAGGGCCGTGCTGGGCCGCCCCCCTGCAGACCGTGCCGTGCCGGCACGGCACGGTTACATGAAACGGGCCGGTCCGGGCCGGCCCGTTAACCCGTTAGCCCGGTTGTTTAGCGGGCCGGGCCGGCACGGCACGGCCCGTTTTACACCTCTGCGTGCATCAACACTCTAAAAAAATGTAACGCTCAATTCATTTTATAATTCAAAACATAGACATCATAATTTTTTTTTAAATCATACTCCTAATCTAATAAGTTGTATACTTTTTAAAATTAAATATATATTTTAATTAATTGAATAATATCATTATAAAAATATGTTTTTTTTTTTAAATATATATTTTGTTAAATACTGATGAGATATATAATCCTGTATTCAACACAGTGAGTGTAACAGAGCCGATATTATAGTCCGACCCGAGTCAATTAACATAAAGAAGGGTTTTACTTCTCTCTCTCTCTGTGCCGCTTCCGTTGCAGTCGCTTCATCAACTCCGCCGACGTCGACCCAGAGAGGGAGAGATCCTCAAACCGATCGAACATGGTTCGCTTTGATTCTCTCTTATTTCTTTTAGGGGTTCTCTGTCTCTCTCCATCTTTCATGTTGGAGATCGAAATCTTATTTTAGGGTTTCTCGTGAATCTGGTCATGATTTTTTTTTTAAAAAAATTCTTTTTGGATTTGAATAATGTGACGTTTGTAATTTTGATTGTTGTTCGTTCTCTGTTTCTCTGCATTTTGAATCATTTGAAAGGCGTTTCATATATCGTGGATCTCTGGATTTGTTAGTTTATGTTCATATGAATTTGATATTGCTCGTATACAATGTATAAACGCGGTTTGTTTTTGTTCGATACTAAATTCTGTTTTTGATGGCATTTGATGTTGGTATGTCACGTATGTGCTATGATTTCTACCAAAAAAGGTTACTTTACCGCATTTCTGATGTGCAATGCGAGCTGTGGTTTTCAACCTGAAGTGGTTTTCAAACGAAAGTCTGTATTTTATGGATTAGAAATTGGTGGAGGAGGGTTACTGTTTTATCTATTAATATGTTGGGATTGGCCTTGATTCTTTTTGTGTGTGTGTGTGTGGGGGGGGGGGGGGGGGTGGTTTGAGGTTATTAAATTGAATTTGTTATATTAGAGATGATTCTTGGTAATGACTTCAGTTACAAACCAACCACCAACTTCCCCGTCTCGCAGTCTCCTCTGTATGTACTTATTATTTTCAAATATAGCAATGCAATGGTACAGGTACTGCCCATGTTTTCTCAATTAGATATACCCAATAGGCAATACCCATTGATCCATCCATGTAATATGACGTCAAACTGGAAAAAAAAAATCAATGGAAAAAAACGGAGGGCATAGACTTATGTGTTGGATTTCGGAAATTCATCCAGTCCACTGGAAAACTCAATGTCTTTGTTATATTATACATTCTACAGGTTTATATATGTTAAAAAGTCCTTTTTTCATTTGAATCTAACTGGAACCAAAACCCAGAAGGATTTCCAAAACTAACACATGAATCGAAACTGTAACAACCCTATTCAGAGTAAAAATAGATAGCGATAGCCGTAAATAATAATTGCAAACCAAAAACAGATAAATCTATTGTAATTTTTCTTCCGAAGGGACCATTATGGTTTAAAAGTGGTGGATATTATAAACACTTCGGTGATGTGAAACCAAAGAAAGAAGAGAAAAAAAGAAAGAGAGAACTTGTACCACTATTGAAGTTGAGATGATCGAGACCTCTGCAACTGAAGAGAGAAACAGATAGATCTCTGCAACAGATAGAGAACATCTCACTCTCGCTTTTTAGGGTTTTTAGAAGGGGTGAGAAGAAACCTGGCTTTGTGAAACAGTTCTAGTTAAACTAAAAAGTATGCAAGGGATGTGGTTCAGGTCAGATTGGGCGGGCTGAAATAGAGGAACAGCTTGTGGTGGTTTAAGGTAGTGTTTGTGTGATACCACATACACGTGATATGAATAAGGAACAGTCCGCAAGACAGTCTTGCATGCAGTCCATGCCTTTTTTATTTTTTAAATATAATAATAAACTTGTTTTAATGAGATGTATGTTTTGATGAAATACACACACACACACACAAAACTCGTTGGAATGCTATCGAGGTAAATGGACTGCCCCTATGGATTGCATGTAACAACACTCGTGTGAATATTGTTCGCTTAGCCCGTTGGCGGACGGTTTAAAAACATTTTACACTTGTTAGGTCTGTGCTCTTATATAAATATGATACATCCTCCTCGTTAGGTAATGTGGGACTAAATAATTGGATTGGCCTAACCTCCTCCTCACCCTCACCGCTCCACCGGTCCATTGGCCTGTATTGTTCACCCTCTAGAATCTTTATATCTTCTTGCACAGTCATTAAGTAAACGCCTTCAGAAGATAATGTCACCGGTTATTAAGAATCAGAAGTCATTGAGAAACGTTTTGTTCTGGTTCATGCATCTATCTATTCATTGCGATTCCTACTGCATGAGTGTGTGACTATTATAATGGATGAATCACATGTCTGTCTTTTAAATAAGTTATTAGATTCTGAATCTCCGAAAGTTGTATACTTAGTTATCTATCTTGATTATTTACATCATGACAATTGTAATGTGGTCTTTTGTGTTATAGACTCATCTTCTGTCTTGCTCACCTGGAGTGAATAAAGCTTAAAATCGTGATTATGTTTTGTAGTCTGTGCCAGTTAACCCAAAGCCTTTCTTGAACAATCTAACTGGCAAGCCTGTGATTGTCAAGCTCAAGTGGGGAATGGAATATAAAGGTATTTTATGCACACTATTAAGAAATGTTTTTCAAATTATTTCTGTTTTATTTGACATAGCAATGAGAGTTTAAATCTTATGTTCTTGCAGGCTATCTTGTCTCGGTAGATTCATACATGAACTTGCAGGTATTAAACTTTTGGTCTAGCTACTTTTTGTGTGTGTGTGTTTTGAGGAAAAAGGTTTGCCTACTTATGTTGATTTCACTGAGATAGGATTTGTTTGGTATTCCTGAAACACCCTGTTATACTGGTTCAAACTCCTTTATGCAGCTCGCCAATTCTGAAGAGTATATTGATGGACAGTTCACAGGAAATCTGGGTGAGATTCTTATAAGGTAACTGTCTCACATTGCTTCCACATCTGATTTGAAAATGAGAAAAACATGCATTGATGGATGGTTAACATGTCAGTTTATGTTTTCTTCAGAAGTAAGGGGTGTTTTAGAGTCAACATCATGCTCAATCTCACAGACACGTGCACAGTGAGACACATGCCACATAGTCTGATGATTCTCTTTCTCACGGACTTTTGCATGATTATGAGTGAAGATGAGGTTATGTAATATAACTACATCACATTACCAGCTTTTTAATCATAGCAAATAGTCATGCAAGTTAGTGGCAGTTTAGGGAATGAGTGGCCTATAATTTTTATTTTTTATTTGGATCTAAATGTTAGGCATTCTGCATCGTTTTTAAATGGTGGAGGATGCCCAAAGCAAAACATACATCAACAAAAGCAAAAAGGAAGAAAACAAACTTACAGAGCTCCGGTCTAACCCGGCAGAGGACTCTACCGTGGTATCGGCTAGCCTGGACCTGCACAAACCAACTACTCCTCTATTTCAAGTTTTCCCCTTAGAAGCAGTATCTATTTCACTCCTGCGCATGGCCTTACCCAATCTGAGATGAAATGGATCACCATCTCTTATATGTTTTCCACGTATAGTCATCACCCTAAAAATAATACGTGGTTCCTACTGGGCTAGGTTGACCATACCACCGTGGGGACGGAGGTTCGAGTAATCTTCGTGCTCACGCTTCCGTCTCCCTTTTCCCTGAGCTTCTTCCCAACCCCCGCATGCCCTCCAACATTGTGAAGTCCCCCTCCATCTCTGTTGCTGTGCAGCGCCATCCGCAAATGCATCTCGCCCCCAAGTCGACCATCTCCACTGTGGGGCCTATAGGTTTTGATGCCCTGCCCTTATCTTTCACTCTTTCCTTATCTGTATGAAAGTTGATGAACTGTTTCCTTATCGCTGGAAGCATTCTTTCTGTCAATAGCAAAGGGAAGTAGATTTGAGTTGGAAGTTAAAAGTTCATAGTTGAAGTTTTGCTATGCTAGCAAAACTGAGAAGTTGATTTGGAGAATCCGATGGATGTTTATGTCATCTGTGATGAAAAGTTTTCCAATTAAATTTCCTTCCATTCATAAGTTGTGCTCAATGTACCTCCAAAACTTGTTTCTGATTAGAAGAGCTTCGGGCCCCATTCTTAATGGATATTATTGCTTCTGATAATAAACAAGAAAGTAAATTTGTTTTTCATTTGTCTAAGAAATGATTCCAGAGAAGAAGATGTGTTTGACAACCTTTTTACGTAAGCTTTTCTTTTGTAAGATGATTAAGAATACTAGCGGACATAGCTTACAGGTGTGGTTAGACAATTTAATTTTGTGGGGGAAGTGATGGTGATTTACAATTTAGGAATGTATGAGAATTTGATCAATTTCAGGAGTGATAACAAAGTTATCAGCCCGGAAAATGAAAAAAAAAAAATATATAAATATTTTAAAATCAATTGCTGTGGAGGACCGTGAGACAAATGAATGAAAATATAAAATCAAAAGTCAAGTGAGAGCCTTCACAATAGGGGATTTATTTTTCCCTTTATTTTCCCCCCTGAAGATGTGGATTTTGGGAATAGAAATTTCTAGGATTGGGATATTATGAATGGGGCCTTGATTTCTAGTTACTTTCCCTCCTTTCGGCAGAATCATCATCTGAGTAAGCCTATCAATTATTCAAAAATATCCGTATCCGCTCCGAATCCATATCCAAAAAATTAGAAATTATCTGATATTCGAATATATGGAGTGCACATACGGATATTAGTGTATCCGATCCAAAAAATATTAGAATTTGACAATTATCATAAATTTATATATGTTTCTATGATTTACTATACATATTCATTATCCTACATGATTAATCATAGTTATGAAAATTTAAATAACTGTTTTATTTCCTATTTGTGATCTCTCGAAAAGAAGATGCACCATGAAATATCGACTTTAATTCTTATCACTCTGACTCTCTCTAATATATCACTTGATCGGGATTGATTCTGAAAGAGATCATAATCCAAAAATTAATATCTATATAATAAATGTTTTATGATAGGATATGGATATCACTGTAACTGATCTGTTGACAGGCTTACATCTGAGTACAGTTTTTCAATGGGCTCTGCCACTGCCACTGTTATTATATAGGCTTTTATAGATTATGGGATCTACAAGTGTAGCATGTCTACATATGTTGACATGGTACTAACATGTATGGTTCTTTGGTGGTTTTAAATTTTCACTACCAATACCTGTTTTGGCATATTTTGTATGTAATCTAATCACACTGAAGCACAGTTGGTTGCAGTTCATAATGATTAGAAATTCACATTGATGTCTAACCCACAATGAAACTGGAAGCTGAGGAACAACCTAATCTCCTCTCTATGAAATATCTTATATCGACTGATTATGAATTATACGATGGATATCAACTGATAATAACATCCCGTTTATTATTTGTGGTCACAGGTGTAACAATGTTCTGTATCTTCGTGGTGTACCAGAAGACGAGGAGATTGAAGATGCTGACAGGGACTGAAAACCTACATGCCCCATGAAAGAAAGGACTGTGTTTCCCTTTGTTCTTTCTTTCCCTTCTGTTCTGATTTTGTAATCCCTGCTTTTAGCACAAGTGAAGTGCCCCCAGTTTCCACTTAAACCCTAGTGCTTGGAAATGTTTAATATTTTGTGGTGCAGCAATGTTTTTAAGATTTCAGGAACTATTGTATGCATGATACAGTCGAATTGTTACAAGAATTAGTGCAATCAATTGACGGTGCCTCTTCATTGTGATTGTAATACTTGTATTCAGGTTTCAGGAAATATTGTATGCATGATATGTGACTTGTTTTTCTTTGGGCATTTACCTTGGTATTGGAATGATGCCTATCTTTCAATTCCGAAAAAAAAAAAAATCCTTGTATTCAGATTTATTCAGAATAAACAATTGCACCATTTATTAGTCCAGAAGAAGCATGTACACATAAAAAAGGAATAATTAAGACCAAATATATTTTTCAATCTTTTTTGAGTTCCTTGGATTTTTTTTTAGCATGCGAAAATAACATGACATTTTTTTCAGGACCATCCATCCATCTCTTTTTCGTTGCTTACCCGTTTGGTTTACTTTTGTACATGGTTATGTATTTTATGAACATTGTTATCTTGTACATTGTACATTATTATGCTACTCGTATATATTGTCATTCATCTATTATTAAATCTCGTATGTTGTCATCTATCCATCTATGTACACGGGTAAATAACATGTACATATAAATCGTATTAGACAATCACACAAGGACCTGGAAAAATTTAAGTGCTAATATTAGTATGCTTTCATCTGCAAAGTTTTTTTTTTTTACTGAATTTCTAGAAAAAGAAGGGACTAAAAAAAAGGCCATTTTTCCTAAATAATTATGGCTAATTATAAAATTTGTAAATTAATCATGTTTTTCAAATTTTGTCTAAAATGCCAACCAAAATGAAGAAGGATCAGATCCTGGGACACAATCTTTAAAAAGATGATCAGAGATTGACATGATAATAAAATTTAACATATATTAGTATTTAAAAAAGGTAATATATTAGTCTAACGTGTCCGTATGATTTTGGGGATAAAAAAATATCCGTTCTCGTGTTCATCCAAAACAAAAAATCTATAAATCGAGAAAGGAATAGGGAGAGGTTACGAAAAATGGCAGCGATCGCGAGATCCCTCCGTCGCCGCTCCTCCTCTCCATCGCTTCCCGCCGCCACCTTCTTCTCTAGATTCGTAAGCAATTCAATACAAATAAAAGTACATGATCTCTCCATATATAGTTTTATTTATACACGTCTGTTGTTGTATGATCAGATGAACACATTGGTTTTGGGTGAACACGAGAACGGATTCGTGAAACCCTCTTCACTGAACGCGGTCTCCGCCGCCAAGGCCATCGGCGAGGACAATTCGGTCTCACTCCTTCTGGCCGGCTCCGGCCCGGAGCTCCGGGACGCCGCTTCGCGTGCCGCGTCGAGTCATCCTTCCATTTCACAGGTTTCCAAAATTCAACCATTTCTTTTGGTTTCTTGGGATTTTGGAGTCATTTTTACAGTCCCAAATGCAGTGCTATATACCTTCCCCGCTGCTGACTGTATCGAGATATATACTTGTTAGAAAATTTTCACATTTTTTTATAAATTATACAATTCAATTCATTGGAATTTATACTTAATCTTTGTAAAAGTACATATCTCACTGGATGAATATGATTTTAAAAATACAAAAGCATGTTTGGTGTGCGTTTTGAATTGTAAAATGGATTGAGTGTAACATTTTCCTTGTTTTTATATTGCCATGTAAGTTGTGGGCATTTTGGTTGACAATGATACTGGAGGTGTTTAATTGTATTTATTGTTATGTTGAAATCATTGTCATGATTGGTGATGGTGTTTTAATTGCTATGGGCTTCTTTTAAGAGTTAATATTTGTATTGGTGAAGTTTTATTGGGGTTGCATATGGTAGTTCTTCTGAAATTATGTTTTCTCCAGATTGATTTTTAAATCTCATTAACATGGACATAGAATGACTAGAGAAATTGTCTATCAGAATTTCATTGTGTAGTTTTTTTTTAATTTTTGTAATGCATAACAGACACTCTGTTTATGTTTTAGTTTGGATTTTTTTTACATGGACATAGAATGACTAGAAAAATTGTCTATTAGGATTTCATTGTGTAGTTACTTTTTTTAAATTTTTATAATGCATAACAGACACTCTGTTTATGTTTTAGTTTGGATTTTTTTTTAATATGCCAATTAAGTTGGGCATATTCTTTTTTTTTAAAGTAAGTTGTGCATTTTCATTGACTGTGGTAGTGGAGGTATTTAATTGTATTTATTTATAATTCTTCATCATCATCATGATTGTAATAATGTTTTAATTGCTATTTGGACTTATTTTTGGAGTCCATATTGTATAGGTTATGTATTATTGGGGGTGCATATGCTAGTCAATATGAAATCTTGTTGTCTTCATATTGAATTTTAAATTTCTCACTAACAGAGGGAATTATGGAAATAGAATGACTTGAAAATTAAGTCTATTAGGATTCATGGTGTGGGTTCTTGTTTATATAATGCAAAGCAGGTGTTTTGATTATGTTTTGACGTGGGTTTTCTTTTAATTTTTTTTTGAGGATAGCGGTAGGCATCAACCTCAATATATTCATAAATGAAAACCCAAATTGATGACAAAACAAGCAAGGAAACAAACAATAAAAGAGCAAACAATCACATTTCCCCCAAAGAAGAAGAGAATTCTACCCGGGTTCAACATGAGAACACCCTAATCACAGACCAACAATCTGCCTGCCACAACACGAACTGAACTCACTCCAACACAATGCTTGCCCCAATCCTATGAAGCTAATTGCCATCTCCCAAATGTTCTCCGCGTACGGCCTTTGTCCTGTGAATATGACTTGGTTTCTGTTCAGCCACACCAACCACATGACAGTTGGTTAGATCAGTTGAGACACCTTTGCTTTCCTAGATTTATCCCCTCCCCTCCTCAACTTCTTGCTAGCCTCCCACATTCCCTCCAGGTCCCCAAATCCGTCCTCCAGATCTGTCTCCGCACTCATCCAACTCCACACTCGGCACACCAAAAGACACGCAGTGAACAGGTGGTCAGCCGTCTCCTCCTCTGTCCCGCAGATGACGCACATCCTGTCCTTCTCCGTCGCCCATCTCGCAATGACCTATCTGGTTGGGACCTTTCGCAAATACACGGTCTACATAAAGGCTTTAACTTTTATTGGATTCGTGCAACCCCACACTTCTTTTAACACTTTTCTGTGGTTGCCACCGTTATAGTCCTCTCTCTTCTCCTCTATTCGTAACAGCACTTGACTGAAAAACCCACCGAGGCTGCGGGTTTCCGAACTACTGTATCACTCCTGTCCCAGCTGATCTCATTCGACTGCAAGGTTTCCAGGAGCGATAGAAAAGGTTTTGTTTTAATATTGCCATCTATACTGGGCATTTTGGTTGACAGTAATATCGAAGGTGTTTCATTGTATTCACGTAGAATTCATTCCTATATAGACTTCTTTTAGGAGTTGATATCTGTATTGGTGAAATTTTATTGGGTTGCATATGCTAGATAATTCCAAATATTTTCTTGTTCATATTTTTGTTTTTAATTTTCTCGTTAACAAATGTTATTATGGAAATAGAATGACTTGAACAATTCAGTCAATTGGGATTTCATGGTGTATATGGCAAGAAAATGTTGCATAAAACTTGTCTATATTACTGGCTCATTGTAGATGAGCACACCTGAGCATACCTGAGTAGAGTTAATGCATGTCCCTTTTTATTCCTATATCCACAAAAAGAAGGGTAAGGTGTAATTACTTGGTGATTTCTAGGATGCGACGAGCTAGATTCTTGTGGCTAATGAAAATTCTATCTTACTATGTTGGATAGAACTCGTTTCTATGCCATTACCGCATGGAAACAAAATCGGGTCCAGTGAATGCAAAAAGATAACATGATGAGGATGATGACTATACCTTTTAGTGCATATCACAAAACTCTTTTCTATGAGGTTATTGGTAGAGACTGGTGAATATATTTCTTCAATATACGTTACTGATGCTTCACAAAGGAGTTATATAAAAAGGAAGGCATTATCAGATATTCAAGAGTCTTTAGTATGCTTAGATTTTACATTATTTGTGAAAGGGCACCATGTGAATCATGCAATGCCACATTTTCTCGTTGAACCTTACACATTTAGAGTCTCATTCAGCTTTTGGATACACAGAGATCTCAAATGTATTTGAAATCTAACGATCTTATCTAAAAAAAATTAGTTGTTGTTCATTCTCTTGCAGGTTCTCGTTGCAGATTCAGATGTTCTAAAACATCCTCTTGCTGAACCGTGGGCAGAACTTGTTCATTTGGTCCAGAAGAAATGTGGTTACTCATACATAGTTTCTGCTTCAAGCTCATTTGGAAAAAATGTACTACCACGAGCAGCAGCTCTTCTAGATGTTTCTCCCATTACAGATGTCACTGAAATTCTTGAGCCACGGTTGTTCATCAGGTCTGTGATTTCCCATTTTTCACCTTTTAATTCACTTGATGGGTGTATTTCATATTTTCTTTAGAGTAATATATTAAATTTTTTGAAATAAGAGAAGTTGAAGACATGATGATCTATTTATTTATTTATTTGACCTACCTAAATGCATATACCATCATCTGGCACATAGAAGGTTGATCTTTGTTGTTGCACTCACTTTTAATTTTATGACCACTCCATCTTGAGTAAACAAGTATTCCATAATTGATGTGTACTGGCCAAATAATTAATTGAAAATGATTTTTATTCATCCAAAGATTCACATCTCAGAGAATCTCTCTTAATAATTTAGGGTCCACCAAATATTTTATTCCTTCTTACGTGGGTAAAACTCAGATTTAATCTAGATTAAATAGTGTTAGAATCATGCTATATTATCTTGTATAGTAGATGGACAGGGAACACAAAAGGTAACGCTCCTGTGCTGATCTGGTGCATTTTGCTGGTTGTTTTAAATTACCAACAAAGTTAGTGCTTCCTTACCTTTTTTTCAGTCACACAGTGACTACTGAGTTAATTGATGATCCCTTGATGAAAATTATTCACTCATGCAGGCCCATATATGCAGGAAATGCTCTTTGCACTGTCCGATACACTGGTGCCAACCCCTGTATGTTGACTATTAGGCCCACATCATTCTCCTTGCCACATAATGCTGATACAACATCTGATGCAGCCTCCATTTCCCAGGTTGATCTCTCAACCTTTACTGAAGGTCCGTTATGTACTTCCACAAAGTTATTGCCCAATGTTGTTATCTGCTTGTTTCTCAAATGAGATTTAGTCTATATTGACCTAATGTGGGATTTTATAATCTTATTAATTTTGAGCATTGAGGGCTTGCTCTGATGCAGAGAGGCAATGAGCAGTCCAATTATATTTAGTTTTTTTTTATTGTGATTGGTTTAAAAATAAATACATGCTGCCTCAGGTCATTCTTTTTTTAATTAATTTTTTAGATAGTGATAGAAGAAAGCTTTCTTCAGTGTTTTTAAACCTATTTATCTTTTTTTTTTCTTTTTCTTTTTTAAAAATTGGGGATTTTGATGTCTTTGTTTATTTTTAATGATATCAAATAAGTAACATAATCAATCTTTATTCTGATGTTCAGACACTCTAGGAAAATCTACATGGTTGAATAATACATCTCAGAATACAGAACGCCCTGATTTGGGGAATGCAAACATTGTAGTCACTGGGGGCAGAGGGTTGAAGAGTGCTGAGAACTTCAAATTGCTGGAGAAGCTTGCTGAAAAACTAGGTGCTGCAGGTATATGTGAATTTTTTTTTATGCATGAAGCTTTTGTAAAATCCATTGTAGTCTTATATGGATTTATGTTTCGCGGAAGGCTTCGGCTGTGATGCGTTTTTATTAAAGTTATGAAGTATTTCTATTTTGATCTATCTGATTGTGATGGCCATTTAACTGGGAAAAAAAAATCCTGTGAGAACGTCCCCGTGGGAGACGCTTTCACAAAATGGCACATGGCTTGATCGTTTGTAGAGAAACCTAGTCCATTATCAAGCACTTTGGGTATTTTTGCAACAAGTCAGAAATCAGTCTTCAAAACATAAAAAGAGCCTCCAACAAAATCTCACCACTTTTTGGAGCAACCGTTTGAAATTTTGTTTTTGAAGAGAGTATAGGACCTTTTTCAAATTTGGAGAGAGAATTACACCCCAAAAACCACAAAGTTGCTTCATAATTGAGGAGAGAGAAGTTCCACCTAATTTTTTCCACTTTCCAAATCTCTAAACCAGTCAACGATAACTGCTGTCCATCACTGTTCACTGTTGCTGTCACCATTGTTGTTCATCGTCCTCATTGCTGATCTTTGTCATGGCCATCTTTCTTCAACCACCTCAGCCCAAGATGTCATCTCCAACCTTTTCCACTACTATGAAACCCAACCAAACCATCAACGTAGTATGCTTCCACATCGAATCTCAAACTTGGTCCGTCGTCGGGCAGCATCCTCATCCTTGTAATTGTGTATCCCATCATCACCTCCATTGCTGATCGATGTCCTTGTCACTCGCTGTTCTCTTCTCTCTTTGCTAAAACCATATACCTCTCTTCTTTCTTCTTCCATGAATGTATAAGATGTATTTGTTCACTCTATTATTTTGTTCAACGATAATGGCTGTCCATCACTGTCCACTCTTGGCTTGATATGATGATTCCAAGAGCAGCTTCTGAAAAATGTGTGGAATTTAAATAAATTTACATGTGATAATTTTTTTTAGAGAAAAACATTGAGCATTTGTTGGTCAATAAAATAAACATTGACTGACTACAGTCTTTCCCAAGGTTAACCATGATTCTGGTTGCATCCTCTAATTGCTAAAGTTAGATTGAACAACTTTAATGTGCAAATGATCCTCATAATGTATAGATCCTTGATTCTGAATTTTTTCTTTCAAATTCAAATTAATGTAATCAAGATCTTCTCTTTCACCCAAAAAAAACCCACCCATAAATATGATTGGGTAGATGACCAATTTCAGCGGTCATTTTTTTTTTTTTGAAGAATGGTTCTCCCCAAGATTTGATCCCTAAAATAACAACATATGCGTAATTTCAGCAGTCATTTGATTTCCAATATCACCATATCTACGAAAAACAAAAGTTGACTAATGAGTTCCTCTATTCAGTACTTATTTTTTGTGCACATCCAAAATTGAGAACCAAATGGATCACATTTTTTGGAAATTCTGTCTAATGTCTTGGGTTAGTCCTGATCCTTTTAGTCCTTATTTATCATTGTTGCTAACTTCTGGGTCTAGGTGAGTGAATAAAACTAATCATCTTTAATGGTCTAAAAATATGTAGTCTACAAAGTTTCAAAGAATAGGTTTTGAATTCAACATTTCTTTTTTAAAATTAGCTCCTACATTTCTAGGGTCTGCAAATATTACGTATCATATATACTAGATTACAAACATCTCTAACTTAAGAAACAAAATAAACCCGACTAGCTTGTTGAAGGAATGGTGGTAGAGACGAAATTTCATCTAGGTGACATTTGAAGGATGACAGGACTGTTTGCAGAGGCTACAATTTCATAGGTTGATAGAAAACTTGATTAGGATGGTGACAGATTCAGGATGATAAACAGTGACGTAACAACTATTAGTGACAATGACAAGTATAATGATCATGGATGGATAATTTTTGAGATTTGAAAGTGATGAGATTTTAGGCAGAAGTTTTCTATCCTAAAATGTAAAGCCACTCAACCGAATTTTGTGTAGACTACCAGCTTTCATCGGATGGGGTTTTTCCAAGCCGGAATTTAAAGATTTAGCTGAAAAATGAGCTGTCCACAAAGAAACGTAAATGATGCCCCCTTTTTTTTTGGTGATTCGCTCTTAAAATTTTGAGATGGGTTTATTTTTATTTTATTTGAGAAGTGGACGACTAAATATTTTGTTTGAGTTTGTTGGTCTTGAAATCGATTTTTTTTTTTGCAGAAAAAGCCTAAGTGCTTGTTAATTGGTTAGGTTTTTAGCAAAACAATTAAGCCATATGTTATGCTATGAGAGTGTTGCAGGATATTTCCCTAGATTTTACTCACACATGCATGCCTTTAGCTTTCAATTCTATTTTTATTTGGCTAGTTTTAGCAACATCGTCTTAATGATGTTATAACATGATCCAATAAAATTTTAACCATGCATTTGAGTGTGGCTTTGTTTTGACATGTCCCAATAGGCAAATGCAAGTTCTAATGATGCATTTGATTCTTTCTGCTTCTTTTCTATTATGAAATGTGCTTTTTCCTTGTTATGAATGCTGTTCTTTTATTTGATTGGAGATCTTACTCAAGGTATTGGCAGCTACTTTGGCTGATGCTATTTAACAGTCATAGCTCCTGCTTCATTCCAAAATGTAAACTAGTTTCTTTTTTCTGAGTCTAGACGTTGACTTTTTAGAAGCTCCAGTGGCACCTCTTTAGCTTGTTGTATTGTTTGAGTACTTTCAACTGTGAATTTTTATTTAGGTAAGTACACTGAGCTTAAATAACATATTTTCTCTTACTTGTGTTACTAACTTTGTTTGTCTATTTTCTAGTTGGAGCTACTCGAGCTGCTGTTGATGCAGAGTTTGTTCCTAATGACCTTCAGGTAAGGGAATTCGAATTTGAGACCTACGAGGGGAACCAAAAAGTCAACTGTGTAGGTTAGCAAAGGGATATTAAAGAAAACAGATGTTTTTTTCCTTTTTGATATATATATGTTGTTGACGTAATGAGATTGTTGCAAAGGGAAAAAATTGATTGTACAAAATTGATTTTCTTAGAGATCTGCTTCAAGAAATATTCTTCTGTTGACTTCCGTTGAAATGTTTTAATTCGATCTTCTTTTTAGGACAAAAAATGTACGTTTCCCATCTGAATGCATATATTTAGATGTTAAGGGATCTTCCATTCCGACATTGTAGGAAAATGTGTGCACATGCATGAGGCATGAATGCATGATGCATGGGAATATATGCTCCATTGCTTTTTCACCTTCATAGCCTTTTCCCTTTCATAAACTTTAATGCGAACAACGTTAAATTATTGCAGGTTGGTCAAACTGGAAAAATCGTTGCCCCACAGTTGTATATGGCATTTGGAGTCTCAGGAGCCATCCAACATTTGGCTGGAATGAGAGATTCGAAGGTCATAGTGGCAATTAACAAAGATGCAGATGCACCCATATTTCAGGTAATGTTTGAACTTGAATATTGTTTGAGTACTTCAATCATTCTCCATTGAACACAAGATTATATGTGTTTAAGATATGGGCATACAGTAAAAAGAAGAAGAAACTGCAATGTTGTAGTTGCACCTTTTTTTTGGACACAGATTCTCTCATTATTATTGTTATCTTGATTGTTTTTTTTAAGGATTCAATGGACTTATAGATGGAGTTCTGCAGCTTCATTTAGTTTTAGTGACTTCAGTCATCTTGTTTTTGGCCTGGAACTTCTACTGTCCCTTGAAATCGATATATTTGAAAATGGGTTTTTAAGTTGAGTCATCTAGTACAAAAAAGTTAGTGGTTCTCTTTTTTTTAAGGCTTTGCTAGCGCTCAAACGCAACAGCCCAGAAGTGGGCTCTCCTGCTGAAGAATTTGCATTCATAAACGATTAGGCAATATAAATATAACATTTCAGGGTACCTATGGTAGGCCTCATTGTTCCATAGATTGAACTATAAGCGCTATATTATGGTCACTAGCTCATTTACTTCAGGCAAACACCAATCTTTTAGCACTTTCAGTTGCTACTCATATCTTGCTTTATGCAAATCTCATTCTATCTTCAATTGCAGGTGGCTGACTATGGACTTGTCGCAGATTTATTCAAAGTAATACCTGAGATGCTTGAAAAGATTCCGGAGAAGTAATCCATTAAAATTCAGGTTTCCAAGAAGTATCTGAATCATGTATTTGAATCGAAATAAATGGCCATAATAAATTTTATGCCATGTTGTACAGTTTCCTAGTTAAGTTTGAAAGTGGATAGCAGAAGAGCAGTGATAGTGCTGTTGGCTACAAACCATATAAACACATCATGATAATGTTTTTTTCCTCAACTGCTATGTTGATTGTTGTTTCTATTTTTGGGTTTTATTGTTGATTGTTGTTACAGTCCTTTTGTTTCAACCCTGTTTCAGTCCCATATAACTTATTAGTTATCTACACTCACTATAACGAGATATATATTTCATTAAAAATCTTTTTAATAATTTTTTTTAAAAATTAAGTTCATACAATTCATTAGAATATATGTTTTATCTTTTAAAAAAGGGTTAAAGACATCCAAGTCCTCACAAACATGGGTAATCCTATATAAGTCTTTATCAAAGTTGGGGCAGACTTACAAGTCCTTGAAAACTCATAAAAACCTATATACATCCTTAATTTGAACAAAAATTAATCATAATTCAATCTACCCTATTTAATTTTAACATATAACTATGAAACGATTAAATTATCCTTAAAAGTTTTATAAGGATAATATGATCTTTACATGGACTAATTTGCTTTTATGATTATTTATGAAAACTATAATGTCTAAACAATTACATGATAAAATATTCTGTCAAATTTGAATAAAATTTTAACCTGAGAATGATAATTAGGTTTTAGCGAATTTTCAGGGACTCATGTGTCTGCCCCAACTTTTACAGGGACTTATGTGAGATTATCCATGTTTGCAAGGATGCAAATGTCTTTAACCCTCAAAAACATCATATACCTAATGTTATTTTAAAAAAAAATTAAAATGAGTGTAGACTAGATTTATGGTTGAAAAAAAGATTACGTAACATTATTATTATTATTATTTGTGATACAAAGGCCTGGACTACGGTAACACAATCTCATACATATTATAGTAGCAGATATGGATTAACAGAGTCTAGAACAGGGTCAAAGCTAAAGTTCCACCCTAAATAAGATAAGAAAAATACACTGATTCTTCTCTAAAAATAAACTATCGTATTCAAATCGAATTCCATCTCCTATCCTATTTGCATGCTCAAGTATTAATAAACGTAGATATAGAACAAACCTGCACTTCTACGCATACATACATTTAATATAATAATTTCCTAAAGCCTTTCTATGCATAATGCAACCAAGAAAATAAAAAACACCTCAAAAATTATTACAAAATCCAATAACATAATTAATAGATATCTCTAAGAGACCACAAAGATTATGCAAAATTGGATAAGTAAGGAATCAGAGTCTCTATGTCAAAGATAATCAGAGATAAAGGCGGAAAAGTTTCAGCATACCACTTAAATGTTTTAAGGATATAGAGAAGCACAGTTGAGCAAAGCAAAAATACTGGAATTCAATCCTTAATCAGGTCCATGGACACAAGATATCATTAGACAAGATACATTGGATCTAGTTCCTTCATTGACATAACCCATACACCATTATATATTCACATTATACACCATAGATTGTAAGGATAGCCATCAATTCATCCACACTTTGCACTCATGACCTTCAGATCCCATGACTGACCTGAAACGAAACCAGGATTATTGTTAGCATATGCAAGTGAAAGAAATATGATGAACAAAGCTAAAATACTAAAATTTATGAAATATTACATTTAAATTTTGACATATTTTCATATGAAAAAACAACATATGAATATATGAAAGAAATATTTTTTTGATACTCAAATTAAAAAATATGCAAACTAATAGTACAACACATCAACCAGCTGATTGTGAGCAACTGTGGTAAGAAAACCACTCATATTGATAAAATCAACATCATCTCCAGATTCCAATTGCTATAAAAAGAAAAAGAGAGACAGAATATTTGCCATAATCATCAACAAAGCATCTGTGCCAACAGTTCTGTTTCGGCTACCCCAGAGGATCAATAGCAGCATTATGAAATTGATAGGGTATATATCAGTTTTTCATTCCTCGATACACTTCATGCATCAATCTCACCTCATATTTTATCTGTGTAAGAATCAGAAATTTCAATTCTTTATTCCGTTGTCCATATCATACATGGCATCATAGAAGCAGCCAATAAGAAAGAACTTGGCTGCAATTGATGAGCTTGCCTTTGAGGTAAACAAGAACATAAATAAGATGAGCTTCACAGTATAACATGGACATATATCCCAGTGTTCTTTAAGGAAGAAATGGACATTGCAGAGTAATATCAAAAGAAAAATGTTTATTAATATTTATCAATGTTTTGCCATAGTCCTATAATTAGTAATTATGTAAATATCACTAATGATATGGCCTATAACTAACAACATAGATTAACATGGCCCGAACTCCAAACGTCAATGGATATCTAACAAATTCAGTATTCGTTTGACAAATTAAAAAACTCAACACAACAAATGATCCAAAGCCAGAAAAGATGTCATGGCACCGAGTCATGAGAATAGAATTACATGAAAGAAACATATATCCACAACAGGAAAGAGAAATAAGTAGAAAATGAAGCAAACTTTACTTAAAAAAGCTAGAGAAACACGCAAAGGGGGAGCGGGGAGGACATACCTAGTTGTAGTAGAGTTCAAGGCCCATTCCATCATGGATCTCATAATCCTTAAGGGTGATGTGATCCTTGTAGATGTTATACCACTTCTGAATTCTTATCTTGTCTGCCCTGGTACCTGTCTGTGCAGCCACCAGCTTCTTCAAATCCCCTATGGTGTCATCTTCATTGCACTTCACCCTTACCTTCTTCCCCAAACGATCATTCAACACAACTTCAATCATCTTGATTTCTTCTACAATATAATGAAAGAGAAACTCAGAATTGATTCCACATAGTGGTCTCTTTTACCAAAATTAAATCACCAGAGGAAGATGACTGAACCAGAGAAGCATCTAATCACATGCAATAGACAAGATATTCATTATGCTTAATCACAGGATTGTAATCGCAATTGCACACTGTTTTTGACATTTCTATGCACAGGTATGCCTGAAAACAACTTAAAAAGTTATAGCCATGACCTGAAACCTTAGGGCTGAGTCAGCTGACAAGTAAACCCAATCTGGCAACTATATTTCTATCGATCACAAGTACTCCAAGAAAAGAACTTTTTATCTTTCTTAGACCCAAAACATTATTGGTTCGATTCAATAATCAGAAAACACAAGTAATTGTTACTTGTTAGCTCCCTAAATTTGCGGTCACCAAATTAGGTTTCATAGTTGATTTGATAAGCAATCACTCATGCTCCTCTGAAATTGCAGTTATTAAATTGACAATAGCTTCAACCGTTTCACATCATCCAACAATTGAATCCCCAGAAAAATCAACACATCAGAAACTGATAAGTGAAAAAGAAAAAACAAAACTATCATCAGAAGCAAAACCTAACAAACAAAACAAAGAATTCAATTATTCAACCCAAACCAAGACCTTCAAAAAGTTCTAATAATCCGCAAAGATTCATAGATTTATTTTATTATCACAATAATCATCAAAGGCCTTACCTTTGAAGAGAGACCGACTCACAACGCGATGAGAAATGAAAAAGAAGACCAAAAGGGGGGTTAGGGTTCTTTTATATGTCCTCGGGTCAGCGTGATCCATTCGTCAAATTACGGAAATACCGCTCAACGCGGGCTGTATCCAGGGCTGCAACTCGGGCAGGTTGGATTCGGGTTAACCAGAACCCGAACCCAACCAAAATTTTAAACTACTCAACTCTAACCTGACCCAACCCGATTTTCAACTCGAATTGGACCAACCCGAACCCAACCTGTAATTAAATAAACCAACCCGACCCAACTCGACTCAACCCGAATTGGATCAACCCGACCTAACCCGATTTTCAACTCGAATTGGACCAGCCTGATCCAACTCGAATTTTTAATATGATGTACAAATTAAATAAATCAACCCGACCCAACCCGTAAGATTAACTAGGTTTACCTAAAATTTCGATTATCCAGATTAGAAGCTATATAATGAACGGTCTTGATTTTTTTTTTTAACTATTAATTTACGGGTTTGGGTTGGACCGGGTTGTAAGTGAGGCCAATTCGAACCCAATCCGATTTGTGAGTCAGCCCGAATTGGCCAACCCAAACCGGAACCCGATTTGATCACCCAACTCATGTAAAAATCGGGTTTAACCTGTCGGGTTTGGGTTCAATCAGACCTAAGTTGCAGCCCTGGTATCCGGTTGATTATTCGGGTCACGGGCCGGCCCGAATTAGGTCTGAAGTCGTCTCTCTCGTTTTGATTCGTTTCGAACTTCAAACAAGGCTTCCGCGCGAGCTCCTGTGCTTCGCCTCCTCCGCCATTGATTTAGGGTTCTGCGGATTTACTTCTCTCTCTCTCCCCATTTCCGATTCGGTCTCGCGTTCTTCGTCGATGAGGCTGTGAAGGCAGCAAAAAAAAAATCGTCTTGATTGGTATGTTTTTGAATCAAAAGGTTCTTTGGATCATTAGGCTTTTTTTTTTTAATATTTTGGCTCTTCTCTTCATTACATGTTTTGATGTTTTTTTGTCTTATAATGTTAAAAAAATTTGGACCGATTTTAGGATTCGTTGGCGTGTGTGAAAATTTTCTACTTTTACTAAATTGAGTTATGTTTGATATCAAACCAAAGATTAGCCTTAATTGATTCTTTAGATTATAATGGTTGTCAAATGAATGATTCATTTCTGATTAACGGTTCCAAAAAATTTTCATCTAGGCAAATTATAGTGTTAGTGATTACTGATTATATGCATTGCATGAATTTTTAGCCCAGAAAGGTATTCACTTTGATCTCTGCTGTTGTGGCACAACGCAACATGAGGTTTGGGAGGTGAAGAGACGGAGACATTCTTAGAAGGATCTCCCTTTTGTTTTCTTCTCTTGTCTTTCATTCTTTTATTGGCTAGATTTTGTGCAGAGATCCCTCGTCTCCTTTTTTGTTGAGGCATTTTTTAATAAAATTGCTACTATCCTTCTCTTTCTCTCTCTCAAAAAAAAGGGCTGGTGTTTCATATTGGTCCACCACGTCAAACTTTTTCTCATGTTGGATGTTGTTGTTTTTATATATTTGTACCAGATCTGATACTGTAATGCAACCAAGCTAAATATTTTGTTTCCTCGGCAGGACATTTTGCTTCAAATATGATGAGGGTTTTTTCATTTTTGAACTATTTTTGTTCTTATATATTAGCAGATTTGTTATAATGGATGGAGGTGATGTGTCGGCTGACCATGTCATAGCTGAGCTAGTTGAGATGGGTTTTGAATTTCATCAAGTTAATGAAGCTATTGAAGCTGTTGGACCACGCCTCCATGATGCGGCCGATTACATCTTGAGAGGTTCTTGCAAACTCAATGGAGATGAGCATTCCTCTGTCAAAACATGCTCACGTGTTAAACAAGACATTTCCGCCCATTCCTATGGCCTAAGGAAGCAATCAAGCATCACAAAACATTTTCAGTCATCATCAGGAAGATCCAACAGAAAAAAGACTTGTTCTCCATCCAGTACATCCGTTACTGTCATAGGTGGTCCTGAGTCTATGCATTCTAAAGGGTCAATATTATCCTCTGTGCCTGAAGCATCTGAGTCTGCTCAACCTGATTCACATGCCTATGTCTATCCTGGAAAGTTTGAGGATTCTTCTTTAGAGAACAGATATAATGGGCTCTTTAATGCTTCCTCATCTTCCAGCTTGCAAGACCAAGAAATTGGGTTGTATTGGGAGCAGAAAGCTAGTAATTTATTGTGCAGGCATTTTGGATTTTCATCCTTGAAGGGTTTTCAAAAGGAGGCTTTGGGGGCTTGGGTGGCTCACCGGGATTCTCTTATTCTTGCAGCCACAGGGTCTGGTATACTTGCTTTTACAAAGTGCCTTTCGTTTTGTTAGGGTTTCACAACTGTGCTTGTCACTGCTGCAATATTTTTTAGTCTCCCAAATATCAACATATGTGAACTACAATATTGATTGTGCAGGAAAATCTCTCTGCTTTCAGATGCCTGCTTTATTAACTGGAAAGGTGGTTGTGGTAATTTCACCTTTGATTAGTTTGATGCATGATCAATGTCTGAAGTTAGCACAATGTGGGATCTCGGCCTGCTTCCTTGGATCTGGACAGCCTGACAATAGTGTCGAGCATAAAGCAATGAGTGGCATGTATCAGATAGTTTATGTCTGCCCAGAGACTGTGTTACGGTAGTAGATCTCTCTATAGATCTACTTCCTGTTTCAACTTCTTCTAAGTTTTTGGAGACTAATGCTTTTGTAGCTCCTTTTTTTCAGACTGATCGTACCACTTCAGAAGCTTGCAGAGAATTGCGGAATTGCTCTTTTTGCAATTGATGAAGCTCATTGTGTCTCTAAGTGGGGACATGATTTTCGACCGGCCTACAGGTCTGCTTTTGCCTAAAAATGTTAATCATTTATTTGCCACTCTCTTTGGTTTCTTCTTCACTGATTTAGTGATCTCTATATTTGTTGGGGACTATATGCTTTCTGCTTGCTGAAATAAATAGTTGAATACTTGTTGGGCCCTGTGGGTTTTTTCATTCAAAGTGAGGGTGATCGGTTAAGTTTCCCACATGTACTTTGTACACTTTGCAGGAGATTGTCAGTCTTGAGAGAAAATTTCAGGGTTTGCAATTTGAAGTTTTTGCAACATGACATCCCAGTGATGGCATTGACTGCAACTGCTACATTGACTGTCCGGGAAGATATTATCAAGTCACTGCACATGACAAATGATACAAAGATTGTTCTCACTTCATTTTTCCGTCCAAATCTTCGATTTTCAGTGAGTTTGATCTTGTTCTCTATCGTTTATAATGGAAATTATTACTTAACACATAAGAAATTTAAATTATCTTAGTCAATACTAAATTTGATTCGTCTTAAATATAATTTGTTAATTGAATTGATATCCAAAGTGCAGTATTTTGTTTGGATTTTATTGTTCTCCTGTATGTGATATATTTCTTGTTTTCAAGAATGGGGCATGTGAAAACTGGTCTTGATTCTGTCAGTGTAATTACTAGATAGAAAGGAAGCACACTTTCTTTTTTTTGAGAGAAACTTGGAGCAAATTTATTTAGAAATTGCCCCCAAACAAGGAGGAACGACCATGGGAAATAGAAAAATCAACAAAAAAAACCCCTCAAACAGGATTTTAATTTTTTCTAGCTACTCCCTAAATACTTGGGAAAAATACAAACAAATTGAATCAATCAATCCTAAAGTTAAAAATGACTACAATTAATTATACAATCTATTGCTAACTAAACTCACATCTACTTACTAAAAATTAAATGATAAACCCAAACAAAATAAACCTGGAAGTCAAGTTATTAAAACTAACAAAATAATTCATTTTTAAGGGATAAACACAACCAAACAAATTTTAAAGTCAATTTATCAAAAAGATAACAAAATAGTTCATTTTTATCCGCACCAAATATAATCAAATATAACTTTTACTAGACCCACAACTGCTTACTAAAGGCTTGATATAATAGTAAACTAAACAAACTAAATAACTCAAACTAAAATCATATCTAACTTTTTTTGTACTATGTCTCATGTTTTGCCACTTTTTTCAAGAGTGGAATGAATGTAGGAATGATGGTGGAAGCAGAAGGATTCTGTAGGAAGAATTAATAAATTTTTAGCGTCTAGTTGGTGAGCAAACTAGGTGTTTCTACAACATAAAAACCCTATACATAGAATATGTATGAGTGAGTCAGATAAGTACCCATATATCATTGCAAACACAAACACTATTATCTGCAGGAAAAACAATTTTCATGAATATACCCACGTCTGTTTCTCAGTTGTGCGTTAAAAACATATATTAAAAATCATGTTCTGCTTAAGGGAACGAACCAGGTACCCTTGACTGAATTCCCTATCCGAATATGCTTTAATTCATGGATTTACATATATGGTCTCCAGTAAGAACAGCTTTTCAAGTTTGAGCATCTCACAAGAAAAATTAGTCGAGTCAATCTCCAGAATCACTAAGCGAGGATACAAGGTAGGAGAATACATATTCAAATTCAGGATATATTCTTATAATCAATGTCATCTCGTTTAGATTTATTGTGATTGAAGAGGCATTTTTTTATGATACATAAGATACAGTTTCATTCATATTTACATCTGTTCATTGTGAAATTGACCAAACTGTGGTGCATAATTTGTGTTTTCCTTTAATTGTGGGATCATGTTTCAGTAATTCTGATGTTCCTTTTGTGCACCATTGCTTGTGTAATTTATTGGTTATAAGTAAATCAATAACTTCTAATTAAATTTTCATTTATTTCTGTTCACTCTTTCCAGGTAAAACACAGCAGGACATCCTCCACATCATCTTATGATGATGATTTCCGTGAACTGATTGATGTTTATACAATGGAAGTGGTGAAAAGTAAAAAGGAAATTGCAGTTGTGTTAGACAATTTGCAGGGCGATTCTGACTTTTGCAGCAGTTCTGAAAATGGCAGCACATCAGATGCAGATGTAGTATCTTCATGTGATGTTGAGAATGCTGCTGTTTCTTCAAAGAAGAATCAATGGTTGTCTGATTTTTTGGAAGATGAACTAGATGTTAATCAAGATGTTGATGATTTTGATGGTATTGTGATCTGATGACCCCTTTTTTTTTCCCAGAAGTTTTTTCTTCATTATTTGACTGAATTTAAATCTATATGCTTTTCCATGTTTAGAAAATAAAACATCCATGATGAATGTTGTAGTTTCCATTTGTAGCTTCTCTGAATTTACTTTCATTTTATTCCAGTTTCTCTTCCACCATGATTTCCACACACAGACTGCAGCGGCCTTAGTTTAGATCCTTGTTTTTATTAATCCATATTATCATAGATATTTGTGTGAGAATACAAGATGGGTTATCTATTATATAAGGCTCTAATCTAAAACTCATGCTGATTGAAATGAGCTATGTTCCTCATCTTGGTCATTGACTTTAGATGAGTTTTGAAAGTATCAAATTGGGGATCTCGAGTCTTTTGGTAGATAAATGAATTGAAAGATTTCATATAGTTATGTTCATTTCTGTCTAATGCTGGCACCATATAATTATATCTGTGTTAATTTTGTTTCAGTATCTTGTGGTGAGTATTGTGGGAATCCTCTTGCTGAAAACTCGCACATCAGTGAGCCACTTGAGAAATGTGAATTGCCAATTGTACCAGGGGGACAACATATACCTTTGCAAGATACTTTAGGAAAGGGTCCTACTATTATATATGTGCCAACTAGAAAAGAAACACTAAAAGTTGCAGATTATCTTCGCAAATTTGGTGTCAGGGCTTCTGCCTATCATGCGAAGGTATTTATTTCAAATTTTTAGAATATTTTATGAATAAACATCTTATCCCTATGCATCTTTTATTGAATGTTTATTTTGGTATATCTCACTAGTGTCACCCAGGATCAGGGGCCATCGAGTCTTTAGCATTTTTAGCTAATTTATTAATATATGTAGTTTCATGGTTCTGCTCTCTGAGGTCGTATATGTAATGTGTAGTTTAATGCCTATGATAATTTCTTGAGTACATCTGGACACAGTGTTTTAGTTTTGGCCCATATGATTAATGATAATCGAGCAATTTCTCTCATCTTGTTAATTCTGTAGTGCTCTGCTTCATCCATAATGTTTTCCACTGATTTTGCAATAAGATGGAAGGATGTATTCATGCTGTTACCTGTTAGCATCAGCAGACTATTTGTCACATATATAAATCCATTGAGGTGATTGATTCATCCAGTGCCCGTTGAGCAAGATATGCCTCTGTTGATAGTGCTAAAGATTTAGATTCGAATAATTGACAGTTAACACATGCACATCAGTCATTTACAGCCTAAAAATGTGTGTGCTGGGCATGGATCCAGAGATATGTATATGAAAGACTTTACTCTTGTCAGGTCTTGTAATTTTTTAATTTATAATAACTTAAACAGTTATATATGAATGACATGCAGAGCGGTTATTAGATTAATGTTTTTTTTTATGTAACGTATGATTTCAAAAAAAGTTCTCATGTTGCCCTGTTTGATGGAAGAGCATAGTTGCATCCTCATGAGTCTTAATGTCTGACAAGTATCAGAATCAGATATAAAATTACGAAAGGAGGCCTTTGCTACAGAGGTTTGCATAGCAACACACATCAATCTTCACACTCTATTAACTGTGTATGAAAATCATGAATTTGAACTTAATCTTCTTTTTGTCACTCTGCGAACATGCAATCCTTACTATGTATGTAATATGGAATTTTGTTTCACATGTTGAATTTCACCACGGAACCCATTCTTTTTTACTTGTTTCATTTGATCAAACAGAAAAGGAGTACAGCAGATAAACTGTGAAGGAAGAGATTTGATTTTAAATTAACATGATTTGGTTAATGATATAGTGGAGAATATTGGCCACAAACATATAAACTGCCTAAATATAAGCATATACACCATAAATAATAACACGTCATCCATTACCTATAAATGCGAGGAATGTTGCTTTTGCTGATGAGTCCCAGATGATATGTATATCACCATGACCATGAAACTCATGTTCTCTTATACTGTTCAACATAAGTAAATTCATCTAAAACATTCTTTTTCACCATCTCCTTTACTAGGGAGCTGGGTAATATTGTTTAAGGCCTTTGCCCAAGATGGAAAGAGCTGTTGAAAAAACTTTTTTTTTTTGTTAAGTTCAATTTAAAATCAGTTATTGAAGCTGTGTAGTTTCATAATCACCTCATGGGGTTTCCTTTATTTATTTATTTATATATTTATAACTTTATGTTAATCAGCAATGTGGATCTAAGAATTTCTCAACATATTACCAAGGCATGATACTAATATAAAGATGCATTGCATCTCACAGCTTACAATTCCCTAATTGTTATTGGAATTTAGAAAGCCGATCTGGTAATTCAAATGAAACATATTTTTTCCTTTTGCTAAGATTTGGTTGCTATGTCATCTCATTTTCAATTGATCTAATATACTCTTTGTATACTTCTTGCTGTGGAACAAAGTGTCTATTTATGTTTTTGTTAGGGCCTTAACTTATGCAAATTTCCAGTTGCCAAAATCTCATCTGAGGCGTGTCCATGAGGAGTTCCATCGCAATTGTTTGGAGGTACACTGAAATCAGAATAAAGTAGAATTCTTCTATATTCTCAAGTTTTTCCTTGAAAATGCTTTTTGAAACTTTTCTTTTGCGATTAAAAGAGACTTTGGTTTACTGTCTCTGCTCGTCTTTAGAATCTGCTTACATGTGGAGCACTCAATAACTAATGTTTGCCACTGTGAATCTTGGCTGACAAATTTTCATAGTGAAGTTTGGATAGTACATTGGTACTGTCATGTGAGTTTCATAAGTGAGAACTGAGATCAGTTTATTTGTTGTATGATACATGATCATGGGATAAAGAGTTGATGTGCATCATTGAGATTGTACAATATGTATTTGGTTTTAGTTTATGGATGATGTATACTTGGTGAGTATCTTGTATATTTTAAGGAAATTATTACGTACAGTCCTTTTTCTGATTCCAATTCCAGTCCGCACATATCTTTTTTTTTTTTTTTTTAAATAGTATACCTCACATATGAGGTATATGATTTTATAAACAATGAAGTATATAATCCAATAATTGCATGGATCCATTTACAAAAATGTGAAAAATTTATAACAAGGTACATACCTCGTTAACGTGTGAGTGTATGACGCCAATGAGGTATCTACCCCACGTGGTATGGCAGGGCATGCACGCGGTCATCCATCCATAGTCAGACTATAAGAAGGGTGGGGGAGGAATAAACTGGAAAACGAAAAGACAGGAAGGGAATGTGAACTCTCTGTCCTATTTTATAGTTGGAGTGTAGGTGAAGTCTATTTTGTAACCACTCGATGCTTAGATCGCTTTGTGCAGAGAAAGAGTCTATATGGGACTGGAATTTGGGCTGCAAAAAGGACTGTGTAACAGCGCTCATACCTTAAAAATATCCAAAAGCCTCAGGCCCATATTGCATGATAAATTACCAGTACATATGATATTTTTTGAAATGCTATGATGCATATTAATCGTATATCATCATACAATATTAGTTTTGGAACTTCCAGTATAATATTGTTACCTGATACTGGAAATTTGTTAGTAAAATTAAACAGAATCGTGTTGTCTCTATCCTGGCCTAAATCTGTACATGTAAAGAAAATCCACCCTGGTTTTGCCAACATTTTGATGCCAGATTGATATAGCGTTCTGCCTATTCCACCAACAGAATTTTGTCTATGTTACTAGAGAATATAGGACCACTTGTATTTGACTCCAATGGATTGGTTAATTTAATGTGCATCCATAATAGCTGTTATGAGTCCAATTTTGACCACTTTATCCATATATATGTAAAGGTAAATCCCAGAAAATCATAGCTTAACATGCATTTGGCATCCACATCTTCACATCAACAGCAGATATTACAAAAGTACACTGCTTCCTTCTTCTCCATAATTTTGATTACCTTTATTTGTTCTAGTACGTTGTCTTGCTACCATGATTTACTTTCTAGTGGGGGGAAATATGGCTTTGCAACATTTACTTCACTCATGATTTTAAGTTGGTCTTGGCATGGCTAGGGTGGATGTTTCTGTCTTTAATTCGTGTGTGGAAATAAGTATTTTTGCAGAAAAAAGTTGTTTGAGTCCTGCATTATTCGAACAATCTTTTCCCAGATTTTGTTCATGCCTTCTGATTTCCCCCCTTAGGTCCAATCATGATGCGTGCCTATTTGTTGAATTCCAGGTAGTGGTTGCAACAATTGCTTTTGGTATGGGGATTGATAAGCCAAATGTACGGAGAATCATCCATTATGGTTGGCCACAGGTGAGTTCTTCAATTACTATTGATGGCTGACATTAAAAACTCAGCGTGGATTATGTGTAAGACTGTGATGCCAAATTTCTTAGTGAGTGAATCATGCAGTGCTTTTAGCGTCTAACATCCATTTAAAAGTAAGCTGGGTGGATGCTCTTATAGAACTGTGACGTGGATTCTTAATTGCTACTTTTTCTGGTCATTGTTAGTTGAATTTATGTAGGCTAGGTCTCCAAGACAACAGTGTTAAGTGCATGTGTGAAATACTCACTTGAAATCAGTTTTCATAAATTTCATCATGCAGAAAATATTAATAATTTATTGTTTCCATTATATGAACATTGTAACTTCTCTTATTTGTTGTCTGGCAAGGGCAATCTTTGTCAAAAGCTCATAGCTATGAGGTTAACAATTTTGATTTTTGTTAAAGAGGCTAAGAGTTAACTTTGACCATGGTCTTAGATTCTCAATGATAATAGTAGAAAATATGTTAGGCATGCTGAAGACACTCTCATCATACCTGTGAAATCTTCCCTAAAAAATCTTCTTAGTGGAATATATGTACATCCATCCGACAATATTATAACCCCACTTGTTCCTCTTGTAGTTTCCCCTAATTTGTATTTTTTTATCAACTAGTTCAACAAATTAGTATGCTTTGAGGGTTTTTTGGTTACTGACATGGGTTTATCCTCCACCATTTTCAGTCTCAAAATAATGTGTGGGCTGTGTTTTAACATAAAACAATAATATTTTTTGTGTAGAGCTTGGAAGCATACTATCAAGAAGCGGGACGAGCAGGAAGAGATGGAAAACTATCAGATTGTAGTGAGTTTTAATATAGTTTGCAATTTTCTCAAGGGATTAACTCTCTAGTTTAGTCTAGAATGTTATTGATGCTTGATACATTGATCACTCTTACTGTTAGTTATCATTATGAAACTATCACTTTCCTCATAGTTCATCAGGAAATGTACATCACCAAATCTGAAAAGGAAATTTGATAGTTTTGGTTACTACAGCTGCTAAAATCTTTACCCATGCTTCTTGTTGAACTTTTTTTTTTTATCCCTGAGATCGTGCAACTTTTGCCAATCCAAACAAATAAAATATTCTTCATAGAAGATTGGGTGGGATTGCGAGGGTGATTATATTGAAGTTGTGAGGTTCAAACAAATAAAATAAAGGGTAAAATGCATTTGGACCCCCTGAAGTCTTCGAAACCTACAGAAACACCCCCTGAAGTTCCAAAACATGCATTTACACCCTCTACTGTTAGATTTTCCATTAAAATGCAACAAAAATATGATTTTGCCCCTTTAATTAAATTATTATCGTGTTTTCATCTTTTAATTAACTGTTGTATGAGTTAATTCTCACAAAAATGTATCAAAATGTATTTGAAGAGTTGATTATTGTATTTTAATTAATATTTACAAAGCATGTCCGAAGTTAATTCATTGACTCTTTTTTAGATATTTACTAAATTAATTAAAGGGTAAAATAGTAATTTTATTATGTTTTTGTCTCATCTTAATGAAAAATCTAATGGTAAAGGGTTTAAATGCATGTTTTTGAACTTCAGGGGGTGCTTCTGCAGGTTTCAAAACTTCAGGGGGTATTGCATTTTACCCTAAAATAAAATATCCTTATGACTGATTATATTGAAATTGTGAGGTTCAAAAGTGGTCTTAAAAGCAAAGTGAATATTTGATGATAGATATTGAAGGGTAACTGAATGGATATATGACGTTTTATTTAATATTATGTCAAATTTCATGCACTTTTAACATTTTTCCTGTACACAGCCCAGAGGGGCAAAAAAGCTATACATTGAAGCTACTTTCCTCTCAGGAAGAGGTAGCCAGACAGATCCATCACCATGATCACTTCGAGCTCTGACATATTTGTACCCCACTACCCTTCAACTTGCCGTGTCATATTTTATGAATAGTGTAAACATACAAAATTTTCTTTGCTTTTTTTTTTCTTTTACTTCTCCAATGTTTTCTGTTAATTCTGTTTTCTCAAGTCTCCAAAAATTTAAGTATTGAGCATTTTCCTTAAATTTCCAGCTAAAATCTATCCCCCCCCCCAACACACACACACAGATGGATTGGGGGTGGGAAATATTTGTTATAGATTACGTGTGGAGCGTGGGCAAAACCAAAATCCATTTGAATCATGTATTTAGTCACAACACATAACAACTATTAAAACTAAAACGCACAGTCAAGTCAGGTTGGGGTTGCCCCACACCGCAATCCTAACCTTACCTGAATTTAGGGTGGTTGAAAGAATTCACCCTGAACCCAAACCAACCTGAACATTACACTGCCCAAACTTGCCCAAAGATCAGGCAGGGCTTGGGTTAGGCCGGGCTTCGTTGCACCTTCAAAATATGAACTAAGTGAGGGTGCGAAGCAATTGCCAATCATGGTCAATCGATCCAGAGGACGGCTTCTTTTTCATTTCTTACGCTCCATTGAGACGGGGATATTGAAAATAAAGGCAGAAAACGAAGTATGGCGATAACAGGGTTTTTGAATCCAGCCAAGTTGCTCCCCCATTATAGAAATTTTTTTTTAATTATCACCCTTCTAAGTAACATATCACCGTGACCTTTTTCCTTTACCATGTTTTCACTTTGTATTTTGTATGAAATGATGTTCATTGTCTTTTCTGTTTGTTTCCCATTTCATGCCATGGTGTATCCTACTCTTTTATATCATATGTCATAGATGTAAAAAAAAAAACCTGAGGAGGATTCATTTTCTATGTCATATATTTACATTGATAAATTTCATTGGTCTTTCTTTTATAATACTTATCTATCTAAATATCTAAACTGGAGCCTTTGCAGACTGTTAATGAATGACTGGTGCAGTTCCTCTAGTGGTCAAGTGATGTTTTGTTAATATTCATTTGAAATTTATTCTTCATTAGTGCAGTTCCAACACGAGGATGGTGAAGAGTTAGTGAAACTCTTTGCTCATTGAACTTTAATTAAGTATTATTCCAGTATATTCTTAGTTTAATCTAAATTATTTATTTTCTATAAACAGTTCTTTATGCCAACTTATCAAGAATACCAACACTCCTTCCTAGTCAAAGAAGTGCCGAACAAACAAATCAAGCATATCGAATGCTGTCTGATTGCTTCAGGTACAGAAACATGAAGAAGCACTTGCATTTGTAATATTATCTATATTCCTTTTTGTTCTTGTTTGTGAATATCTAAATATGTTTCTGCTTACTTAAATCATTCTCAGATATGGCATGAGTACTGCCAGTTGTCGAGCGAAGACACTTGTGAAGTATTTCGGTGAGGAGTTCAGCAGTGATAGATGTCTCATGTATGACTTATCTTTCCTTCAATTTTACCTTATATTCTGACAGTGTAATAGTTTCTTTGACCATTACAGTCATTTATACTTGCTATAGTCTTGTTGTTGAAGACAGATCTAGATGTATGGCTTCACACAGGCTGATCTTGTGAATCTTGTCTTTAGCAGGCTCTCCATGAAGAAAGGATAGATTGTCCAAACTTGGCCCTGCCTGTATGGGCCTTGAATAACCAAAATTAACTGCAGTTCTACCTTATCTCCAAATGCCCAACCTAGTCATTGATTGGGCTTACATTCAATTTGGTATAAAAATGCATTACATCATCCTACATGACTGTCTTTGTAAATGATTCCTACATACGGTTCACTCAAACTATTCTTTCTTCGAGAACCATTCAAAACTTATTTGTATATCACCAACTTGATGCAAACGTATAGATTAAAGTGCAAGCTTTCCTATTATGGAAGTTTAAACTTGTAATTGTAAAATTGGAAGTATCATTAGTTTCTTCTATGTGTGGGAGCATTTAAAGGATGCCTGCTTCGGATGGAATAGTTGCATTTATTCAAGAATGCATGAAGCCATTGTAAGTTAGTGTGATGCCCAAAGGGCAGAATCCAGTGTCACCAAGATGGCTTTGGCAGTGGCAGAGGGAGGGAGAGAGGGAGGTATTTACAATCCATTTATTCTAGTCATGATACACAAAAATAATAACAAAACGCTTATAGATATGTTACAAAACTTTTGCTCTCTCTTACTGTGGAGCCCGATTTGATTGCCTCAGTAAAATTCAGCCCCCCCCCTTTTTGATCAGGCACAATATTCGTCTCCAGGAATGTCCCTCCTTTTGATCATCTAATATTTTCAGAATGCCACACGGCCTCATTTTCTTCACTAAATGTCATTGACATTCTGTAACGTTAAAGTTACGTTATCACTGGAAAATTTTACTTCCAAATATTTCAGAATCCACTACTTTTGTGATGATTTCATTCTCATGAACACATTATATTGTCATTGCTCTTCATTTTTATAAAATTTTCCTGACTTTGTTTCATCCAACTGTTAAAATGCAGATGTGACATCTGTGTCACTGGACCTCCTGAATTGCAAAATCTGAAGGACGATGCAACTATTTTTCTTCAGGCTCTTGCAACTCTCAATGTGAGTGTTTTTAGTGTTCATTAGCTTTATGGATGGTGTGTTGCTTAATAATAATAAAAATTACATATTGTGAATTGCCTGACCAGAATTGCATCAGTTGCATACTATTTTATATTTAACAATTTGTTTATCTATTTATGTGTGTATTGTAATGTAAATTTGTTGAGCAAATATGTTCAGTAGGAAATCGTGTTAATGCCAACATGAATGATTCTTATCAGAATCAAAGTGATTATTTCCATCTTAAATAAATAAAAACATGAATTGAGAAAAAAATAATGGAACACAAACAATACAGGGTTCAGAAAAATCATGTAAAATAGAAGTTAGCTATCCACTTTTGTTTTTCTTCCTATACCTCATCGGTTGATGGTAACCTTAAATTCTGATGTTTTAGCTGAAGTTGTGCAACTTGGAAGACAATAATCTCACATCTATTAAACACACAGATTGTTCTATAGATCTAAAAGTTGACACGTATGTGTAGCATGACTTAAGATCATCTCTGCATTTTTTGAATGATTGGCAGCCATTCTTCAACTTTAGAATCTGAAAATCTTAGTTGGTTCTAAGGTGGGATTGGGAACCCTTGTGAAGTGCCTTTGAACTTATCTGACATCAAGTAGAATATTTATGTACTTGAATCAACAACTAATAGTAGAATATTTATTTATTTTGAATTATCCCTATTGTTCAGAGAAATATAACTAAAAAATATAGATGCAGGATAGCACAAAGTTTGATTGTATGATTTTTTTATTTTTTGTAAATTTTAAGAAAGTAATTGTCTTGATGCTGAAGAATGTCAGAAAATCCAGAACAATGAGAACTAATGAACTTAATTCACAAGAAACATGTAATGTCAAATTGTTATGTAATGTAATATGTAATGCCTATAAGTGAAAATGTGCTGCAAAATATGCGATAAGATCATAAGATATGTGATAAAGGCCTCTATAATGTCATATGCACACGTGATTGCATTTGACTACAATCCCACAACTTCAATGGGAAATTAGCTTGGCATGTGATGTTGACATTTTGGATTCAGTCATTTGAAGTGGCACTCAGTACTTCAATATGGATTCCATGTAATTGCAGTAACAGACAGTGCTTGGCAAAGAAGATATAGAAGCTTGTAATGCTGGAAGTGTTGGATGATCAGTTATGAAAATCTTGTTTCATGGAGCAAGAAATGCCAGTGGACAATTTTTTGATGTGGGTGATTGAGAAGATAAAAAAAGCTGTATTGCAAGTATCTTAAATTGGTGATCCAGTCCTTTAAATTAATGATCTACATAATAATAAGTGATTCTGATCCAACTGCAGATTCTTGACAAATTCCCAATCAGTTTTTTTTTTTTTCATTGACACCATATATAGGATACAGAAATTCCATTAAAACACTATATACACGTTGGATTCTGCTTATAAATTATGTTACATTAATACATATAGAGTAACAGCAGACTCTAAATTCCTGAAAATCTGTAGAAGTCGAGTTTATAGGTTGTCAGTTATAAACACATGGAAACTATACAATTGAAAATCATGCTTTATTTTTGTTGAGTTTTATGTTTAAATCATGTATTAACCATGAAAGCTACTTTATAATATTGGTGGAAGAAACTGTGTATAGAAGCTGTTCTTTCCCCGAGAGAAATCCATTTCATGTAGAAATATATTTTCAGCAAATCAATCTGTGAAATGGTCAAGGTTGTTAGTGTAAATGTTACATGACATTTCAAAAAAGTTGGTGCACTTCTTTACATGCTATTCTTAAAGTCTGGA
Source organism: Acorus gramineus (assembly GCA_030737835.1). Classification (NCBI taxonomy): domain Eukaryota; kingdom Viridiplantae; phylum Streptophyta; class Magnoliopsida; order Acorales; family Acoraceae; genus Acorus; species Acorus gramineus. The sequence continues at coordinate 1,776,588 of CM060847.1, read as the reverse complement.
AAACACTTTTCTTAGGTTTTGCTTGTAACAATCATATACTAGCTATTTATGTTTTTGGATTTCCTTAATGTAAGATAAAATAATGTTTGAGAACTTTGGAGGTTATTGTTCATGCTTGATTCACAGATGCATTTTTCTCATTTTTTTTGATACTATAAGAAATTGTCCATTGAACTGCTGATGTTTTTTTGGCTCATGCTTTGCACGTTTATTCTGCAAGTTATGTTGTTCTTCCTAATTAGAACCAGGTGAAATTATTTCAGACTAGATACAGAAATCCTTTTGATGATGGTACAATATATAATGAAGACAGAAGTGGGAAACTCAAAGAAAAGGCAAACTTAAGATCTGTGATCAGTGAAATAAGGGTGCAGGTTTGTTCTTTTATTTATTTAAATATTTTACATATTTCTTGTTGACTACATACTGTGCCCTGCTAACCTTTAATAACTACATCTGGTATTCAGGCACATTTTTATAATGATGCTTTACTATGTGTTCTAGAACAATTGGTGAACTGTATTGAAATCATGTTCTTCGAATTTCTGTTCAAAATAGACCTCTAGCTTCCTATGACATTTATTTTACTGGCTACCAAATTATAGGCAATTTAAAATGTTCTGTTATATACCTAATTCTGCATTCTAAAAAAAATGCTATATTGAATTGTGGGGGCAAATTCAAAAGGCTCGATGATCATTTGTGCTGTATGACATTGAAAGTCATCCTTTACAGTGATGGTTGTCTCAGTTACCCAAGATACCAGGAAAAACTAAACCAAGTCTGGTACCACTAAAGCACTAAAGACATACTGATTTCCTATTCGACGTTGAATGGCCTCTATACAGTTATGGACGAGAAAATGGATTGAGCTTGTCTGTCTATATTGTCTGGGAATGCATAACAGAAGCATCATAAGAAGAATAGTGGGCATTGCTAAGGGTAAAGCCTATAAGCATCATAAATTCTGGCATGATTTGTGAGTTTAACGTATTTTTTTGCATGTTCATCATAATGGATACAGAAGTTTGCGACATTGTCATTTTATATAGCATCATCATATATGTATATAGACATTTCAGTTTTAATGGAATCAATGCATTTTTTTTTGTGGGTACCTGAGTTATGTTGCATTATCATTGTTGCATAGATTGAAATTGCTTCTCTTCTTCACATGTTTAACATCGTCGTGGTTGTTGTCCATCCCTTTCATGTAACCAAATAGTTGTTGATTTATTCTGCAATGACTTTGTGCAGTCTCCCTCATGTGATGCATATACATCAAGTTCGAACGCACACGGGCTAAATGGAACTTGTTCTTGAATAATGTTTATTTGCAAGCACTGATTTTTAAATATAAAATGCTTTTATATTGCAATGTTTGACATGGTTGTGGTGGTTGTTGTGCATTCTCAAAAGTTTGTGCAGTCTAATGACTTTTAAATTCCCTAATGACTGGTTGTAGTGCATTCTCAAAAGTTTGTGCATTCTCAAGCACTGATTTTTAAATTCCCTAATGACTTTGTGCAGTCTCAAAAATTTGCTGCAACTGACCAACTGTGGTGGCGAGGCCTTGCTCGTATATTAGAAGCTAAGGGATATATATGTGAGGGAGATGACATGGTATGCTTTGTAGTTGATAGCACACCGTGTTAACAATTTTGAAGTTCCAATGAATTCATGTTGCCTTCGTGGCTAATCGTTGTTCTTTATTATAGTGTCCCAATGTCTTTCTTGTAACAAATAAAGATTAACAAGTGTCTAAAGTCATCAAATAAAACAGCCATGGGGAGTAATTTATTCATCATGCTGAGACTTTAACCAAGTAGATTGTAAATATCAAGAAAATTTGGTTAAAAGAAAGAAAATCATGGAAAGACTGAAAAGATCCTAAAACTTTGTTGAGAAACTATCTTAGATTTAGGTGGTGTTAAGTTCATGGAACAATATTTGATCCAAATAGCGAAGAAATGCAGAGAAAACATGGTTAAAACATATTGGAATTGAATAACAAAAGACCGAATAACAAGGTGCTAGTTGTAAATTTGTGAAGAAGTACCCATGGAAATCGGAAATGGGGTATGAAGGGGAGTATCTGATGGAACTTAACGACTTTACAGGCAGGTTAAACAATATCTCATGGAATTGCATACCCATGTTCTGGATTTTAACAACCAAAACCATAATCTACATACTCTAGGAAGTTTACTATTAATATGTTAGAGAAAATTATCCTCTTTCCGAGTAATGTCAAAGAGACTAATCAATAGAAATGGATTCCAACATCTCCACAAGTCATTGGCATGCATTTGATTAACTATTTCTCTGTTCACAATGCACTGAAGTCGCATAGTTCTGGGTGTCCCAAATTGTTGATGAAACCACTATTTACATCAATGAAATTTTTCCTGGTGAATTTTAAGACCCTTCAAATGATTTGTGTAATAAAAAAACTAGATCTGATATTGATATGGGGCTCAATGGCTCCTCTTATAGAGCACACATCCGATAAGAGGTCAGGACATTTGACACAGTGACTTTAAAATTAGCTATAGTTTCTAATTTCCTATTTAATATTAACAAAACTGTCATGCAAATTATGCCAATATCATTTGTCAGATGTCTGCCAGAAACAATACTCTATAGCCCCAGTGTAGTTCACTTTGAATATTTGTGCTTACACTGCTACTACATAGTTCTTAGTATTTACATATATATTCCCATGTAAATGATAACTTCTTGTCATAACTGACTGTGGTACAATTCATATTTGGCATCTGCAGGTACGGGTTTGTATAAAATATCCAGAGCCAACCGAGTTGGGTTTGAAATTTCTGCAATCTGAAACAGAGGAACCTTTCTACGCATACCCAGAGGCGGACATGCTGCTCTCAATGAAGAAGTGTAAATCCTTTTCCAGCTTCTCCGACTGGAAGCGTGGTTGGGCTGATCCGGAAATCCGGCGTCAACGTCTCCAAAGAAAACAATTCATGACAAAGAAAAGGAAGAGGTGTTCAGGTCGACAGCGTAGGGATCTTAGTACAGCCCGAGGAAGGATTGCTGCAAAAATTTCAAAACCGAAACAGTGAGGAAGTCCATGAAACTATGCTAAATGATGTGAACTTCATGATATTGGAAGAATATCAAAAAAAAAGAGAGGCTTTTTTCGGCAATCTCAATTCTTATGTCTACAAGATGAAGATGTGGTACAAGAAAATGAGAGCATCTTTCTTCGATGAATTTCAGCAGCACTTGCATCAATTTTGAATGTTCATTAAACCATTTGAAAATTTTACACTCATCCCCCTCTCTGGCCCCTAACGTAGTCCGCACCCTTTCTTATTTTTTTTTAAAAATTGTGCATCTCATGTACTAAAGTATATACTTATGTAAAAAGAAATGGAATATCTGTTTCAATGAATTTTATGGATTCATTTATAGAATGTGTTAAAAAAAATGTAATGAGGTATATAGCTTGTTATAGCTAGTAAACTAGCAAGGGGCTAATGAGATATATATGGCTGTCAAATGTCATATAATTGTTGTCATTTGTCATAAATTGAAGGATTATGGTCATTAGACTCAAGGTGCGTAATTGCACACCTTTTGTTATTGTAAGAAGCTACTTCTATAATTGTGCAACTAAATAATTTTACAGTAACAGTTTCTTACAGACAGCTTAAGCAAAAAATTTCAAAAGTTGTGATTTTGAAAAGCTAGGGGGGGGGAGGTGAGCTTATTGTAGAATTGGTTTTAAAATCTAGATTTTTATTTTTGCAATCACATAACAAAATGTACCTTTAGAAATGTATTCATATAATCATGCAATTATCAATGTTAAATAATGCCCTCGTACACACAGAAGCGCATCTGGTGTAGTGGTATCATAGTACCCTCCCACGGTACTGACCAGGGTTCGATTCCCTGGATGCGCATTTGTCGTTTTTACACTTTCTCATTTTTTAGCTCAGTTTTTTTTTTTTCCTCATCTTCTCCTGTACCCAATTCGATTTGTTCTTCTCATTTTTCATAAAAAAGAAAAGAACTGACACAAGCTAAATTGCTAATTGAAAGGATATTGAAAGAAAAAAAAAAAAACATTGTGGTAATACGGAGAATGAATTTATTCCAGATTGCATAATTTGTTTACAAGGACTTAAAAATAAGAATCTCATTTCACAAACTAACGGTATATGAAATATTATTCAAATATTCAGATAGATATTTAACACATTGACTAATAACAAAATAGATATCTGTAATTGAGGACTAAAAAAGAAATATGAAATTATGCCCTTTATGTGGCACTGTATTTTTTGTTTTGGTTATCACAGAGAATTCAGACTTAATATTATAGCACTTCAACAGAGTATCAAGAAATTCCAAATTTCAATTCCTGGCATGTCCTCCCAACAAAGGCAAACAAGCACATAAGAAACCTGACACCTGAAAATTCTCTCTGCCTAAGCTTTATTATTCATACTTCATTTCTTCCTGTTTTTGCACACAATTAATGGAGATGCCTCTCTCTCTCTACACACGCCTTAGACATGCCTTCTTCAATGGAATCGGCGGGTATGAATACGCGCCATGAGAGATCCGATCGAACACCCACTTGTTGGCTGCCTCTGTGAAATGTATACCATCAAAACTGATCCTCACAGATGGATCATTGCACATGTGAGTCCTCACAATCACTGTTCCATTCACCACCACCCTCTCCACACATCCTATCATCCTATTGAAGTTGTACTTCCCTCCTTTCCCACAACATGCCTGAAGTGGGTACTCAAATCCTGCATTATATCATCATCAGAATTTGAAAAACAATGGTCTTTTAATTTGGACAAAATCTTTTAATAGTTCTGATACTGTCAGTTGAACTTATTAAGAGATATTATGTATAAGTGTAATTTAGTCTTCTATTTATTTAAGAGATATCCAAAAGATTATATTACCTAATAAGAAATAAATTAAAATACCATTACACAGAGTTGCCCTTGAGCATAGGCGATCAAAGTGGTCGCCCGAGGGCCACTATCCAATGAGGGCCTCTTAATCACAGTTTTTTTTTTTTATTTCTTATTTTATTGAGATTTTTTTTAAAAAAAAATTCTAGATTTTTTTTTTATAGAACTCACCGTGTTCGCTCGCTTTGCTAATGAGTCTGTACTTGGCCGAATAGATGTCCACATACGTTAATGCCGCCGCTGGAAGTTCCCTCCTGAGCTCAGCAACTGTTTCATTGAGCTTGGTATTGAAATACTGGGCAGCTTCATTGATAACAGCACTGCAACCAATATGGTCTGTCTGATCAGCAGCCGGTGGCGTGTTATCGAGCAGGTAAGGGAGGCATCCGAGTGGAGCTGTGTTGTGGATCCAAAAGAACCTCCCCCCTTCTCCATATATGTTCTACATATCATAATTTTTTTTTTTTTGGTCAGTGTTTGGGACTTGTACATTATGTTTATCATGTCCAGAATAAGAGTGTTTATTCATTCGATCCATTTGCAACTCGATCCATCTGTAATTCAAAAGCGGTCCATCGACCGCTTATATACTATACTGTACCATTGCTCTTTTAAAGAAAATTAGTGAAAGATGCGGACGAGGTGAAAAAAAATTATCTTTATGCATTATGATAGTGTAATATATATACACTATGAGATCACTTTTGAGCTACAAAACTATAAAAGAAATAATATATCAGCATTTTAAATCATAACCTTAATGATTATCGCGAGCCTGTCAAGAATGTCAGGGATGTAGAGTTTGATCTGATTGGTAGTCATGTTGAAGTAATAAAAGCCGTAAGCGATATCGTTCTGGCCGATGTCGATGGTATACAAAGCTCGAGAGAAGTGGCTATGCTTGGGCAACAATTTCTTGAAGACACCTGCATTAACATTTCCATTAATTGCTGAGGGAAAAAATGATGTCTGATGACCATAGTGTACATACATTCGTAAATCATACATGATAAGTACAATAAAATACATATATAAGTAAACTATTTTTTAGATGTATTATATGAAAATAAATGCAAAAATTCTATGTTCAGTGTGACAGCAATAATGATGATCAGGGTTAACTTCTTAGATTTTCAATAATGTAATAAATAATTCAAACTAAAAAATAGTTATTTAGATTCTAAATGTATAAATGCATATTTTGATGAACTAAAGTATGCTTGACCAACATGTATGGAAGGAAGATATTCAATCGGAATATGTTTCGAACATTCAAAAAAAGTTCAGAATAATCTATGATTGTGACGAGTGCATGAGAGTGCTGATCACCTTGCTTAGCTATCAATTTGGACCGCGATTTGAATTGTAAGTACTCTGCGAACTGGACATCTAAAGAAAATGGACTGAACCTAACATTGGGTAGAGTTATGTTGGGTAGTTTGATGGTTCCACCGCCCGTTGCAAAATTCGCTCCATTCGAGAAATTAGGACCCAAGGAGTCAAGATAAGCATGAAGGTAAGGCAAGCCAAGGTTCTCAGCTGCGAATTGAAGTTCATGTATGTTAAAATAATGGAAAACTTCTTCTGCATTCTATTAGAAGAGTCAAAAACTCTATTTATGGATACAAAACTTTAAAATGAAAAATATCAAACTACAAAAAGGAGAAGAGAGAAATAGGCATTGATGACTCTTTAACAATGTACATTTGCATTATGGATTGAAAAGAGCATAATCAAAAGGTAAGAAAGCTTTGATGCCTACCTATGAAATCTATGATGAGCCTTCCATCAGAGTACCTCCCCATTGGCATGTGAAAATGTGTGTCCCCATAGGGGCGAAGAATAGGCCCAAAAGCTGCAGAGACTGCGCCCGTATCTGAATTTGAGTCGCCAAGATTGATGATTGCAGGAAAGTCGCAGAGTGGTGATGCGGCTGCCACCGCGAAGAATGCGAGAGACAGAGCAGTGGGAGGGCTCATGTTTGCTGAGACCACCATGATAGTACTTGAAATGTGAGTTGAAGATGACTGTGATGAAGCTATACTTTAATATTGTTCATACCTGCAGTAAGAGAGCTAAGTGTTGACATTAAATGTATGCAAGTTGAGGACCAGTTTTTTAATGATACGATAATAAGATGAATCAAGCATTCAATTGGAGTTGGTACATGTGAATGGAGCAGTGGCACATGGGACATGTTATGGTTTATGGATCAGATCCTTATAAACTGTTTTCTTGGAGTCTGTGAAACTTCAATGCACTTTTGCAAGTTCCATCGTCTTCAAATCAATTAATTATTTAGGAATGGTCAGATTTATATCACAATATCCAATAAGTGATCGACTTGCGATATAACAACAATTTCAATTGCTCTGTTTAGGCACACATTGATGTTCTCTTGCTCCCAAGCTAATGCTCTTAATCCGACCTCCCACTAAAAATCAATCCAAACTTGGAACCATTTTAAAGTGCCTCATTTGAGTTGCAGAATAAGGGTCTCGAGAATGAATTTTAAAAAAAAAACTCAGTTTGGTTGGTTAAAAAGAATAAAATTCAATTGTTATTTTTCAGATAAAACATACATCCGATGATAATTTCAAAGGGGTTAGAAATAGCCTTGATTTATTCAACCCCAAACCCAGATATGCAATCAAACAGCTGAAACTTTTCGAATAACTATTTGATCCCAAAATATCAATCTACACAGGAAAAATTATGTTTATATATCGTGGAGTCTGATGATGTGTCCAGAGGATTGTTGGCGCTACACAGGATCGGACGGTGGTCGAGCTTCTCGTTAGGGTGTCCATTGTAAAAAAAATTTGTTGATGGTGGATTAATATCTGGTGTGCTCGGTGGACGTAGGCACGATTTACCGAATCACGTAATTCTTTATGTGTTTCATTCGATTTGTTTGTTTATTTATTTGATTGATTGTATTGTAACAGAATCCCAAACAGGGGCACATAAATCAAGCACAAGCAAAGGTTATTCCCACACTACAGATTTCTGAAACACCACCTCCCCAACAACCATAACCTCATAAACAACCCATAAAAACAATACAAACCACCTCCTCCATATTTTTATTCATCCTCAACCACTCACTCAATAAGCCTCAACCGCCGAGGGTCAAGCCGGCGGCGACCTTCTTGACCGCCGGCCTTGAAGAGATGGCCTCCCACCATGCGTTCACGTGCGGGCGGGACGTAATGAGGGTCGCCTTAGGTGTCAACATAAACCTGTGTATGTAGGGGAAGTGACTGAGGTCGGCGAGGCTGAAGAAGTCCCCGGCCAGGTACTTGCTCTTGGAGAGCCTCTCCTCGTACACGTCCAACACCTTCTCTAGCTTCGCCGCGTTCTCCTCCACCACCTTCTCGTCGGTGACGCCCCCAAAAATGGGGAGGACCACGTACTGGTATGAGATGACAGCGATGGGCGGGTCGAAGTGGTTCGCCTCGACATCGAGCCAGACGTCCACCAGAGCAGCCTCCTCGGCGTCTCCGGATCTCAGGAGGTCAGTGCCTGAGTCGTACTTCTTCGCGACGTACCTTGCCACCGCGCGTGACTCTGAGTAACAGAGCATTAAGTTAAGAGAATTGACTTGATAATTGTCCTGAGCGCATCAGAAGAAAAATTCCAAACTATGTCTCACTTAGGATCTAACATCGATTTTCATAAATAATAAATTAACTTATTTAATGATTTTAATTAAGGATATTGACTAAATTTTTTATATGGTTAGTGGCGGTGGCTACAAATCCTGATCTCCATCACAAAATACTCTTTCACGTCAAATTTCGTGGGTTTTCGTGGTTCAATCTCTAAGAACACGTTGGCCACTCATTCTGTATTAGGTCCCGTTTGGAATCAGTCTTCGAAAACATCTTTTCAATTAGGTTTTTTTTTATATATATATAAAAGCTTTTTTCTCTTACTTTTAACATATAAAAATCAAATCCATAATCAACAGTTCTGGTTCAAAAGGACCCTTTTGGAACGGATCATCTGAAAAATTGATTGTGTTAAAAGTTAAACAAGTTTTAAAATGAGGCCTAGGCAATGGCATGGTAAATTTTTTTTAGATGCTAACACTTCCAGTTATTATGCCTCATTCAAACAAAGCTGGTCTATCCACAAAAGCTTGACGAATTACATTAAAAAAATATCAAATCCCACAAATTTAAGTTCAACTGATCAAAGGACCCAAAAACAATTTCAGGCTATTTCAGAAGATCCATATTATTATTGCAGATTTTGAATTTCTTGTCTGAAATTAAAATCCAATTTAATGGTCACCTTCCCTAAAACCATGGTATCCATTGATTTTAAGCATATGAACTAATAAAATTTATTTAATTATATATCAAAAACTTAACTGCACATATTAAAAAAAAAAAAAAAAAACTCACCGAAGAGCATGAGATTTCCATCCTCAAATGCAGGGAGCTGACCGAACGGCTGCCATTGATTCCCACAAAAAACAATATCAATAAACGAAAACAAAACAAAACAAAACAAAACACGATGAAGACATATATGTTTGGGTTTGGGGGATGAAATTAAAGAGAGGATACGTTGCGGGCGAGGTGGGCGGGTTGTTTGTGCTCTCCGATGAGGAGGTTGACGAAAACCAGCTCGTATGAGGCCTCCTTCTCCTCCAGCGCCGCCAGCACTCGTGCCGTCGCAATCGACTGAGGCATCCCATACACCTTCACTGCGCTTCCCATCTCTCTCTCTCTCTCTCTCTCTACAAAAATATTTGCTCTGCTTCAAAGAATCAAAGTGGGTCTGATTGTGGTGGGATATTTTTTTTTTGTATATTTATATTATAAAGAAAATATTACATCCAGATATTAACCTCTCCTTGATAAAAGGATCTGGGTTCAGTTTTACCGTCCTTTAGTAGGGAAAGATTGAACAAAAAAAAAAAAACTTGTTAATAAAAAAATTACATCCAATCCATTTTATAACACAAACTCAGTCAGTAAAGGTTAGAAAAGTATCACCCTAATTATCTTAATTAACGGTGTTCTTAAAAAGAGGTGACAGAGGATTAAAAATATAAATCTTAATTTGATTCAAATGAATAAACCTCAATCTCCAAATCAATAAAAATGGGAAAATCCATTGATGGTTGCAATAATTGAGTTGATGGTGGACCCCTTGAAACATTGGGATCATCGAGGAATCAAGCATCAGACGGATGAAAATGAACTCACTCGTTTTGGTCGTTTCGCTGTAATCGGTGTCGGATTCCGTTATTTAATATATTTTATTATTATTATAGGTGTTTTGCTTGGCTGGGAGCCTGGGGACCGTCCGTCGGATGCTTTTCAGTGGTCTTTGTTTCATAACGGGACGGGAGTTGTTATGTCCGGACATGTGGAGTTGTTATTGTTACATATGTGTGGACGAAAATTTTAGTTTTAATTTTTTTTTTATAAAAATCTGAGTTTCATGAATCAAACCCAACAAAAAAAAAAAAAAAAATTTCATGAATTTTGAAGGGAAAAGAACAAAAACAGGCTGAAAAAAAATAAAAATTCAATGAGTATATATATCTTATTCTATTGATTAAAAGGGATTAACAAGATATACGAAATCTGCATTTAAAAATATAAAAAAAAATGTCCATCATATAAAATATGAGATTGAATGAGAAAACTTATAATATTGAAATGCTTTGTTTTGCATGTCCGATGTCTCACCGTCCATCATATAAAATATGAGGAGTGCCACAAATTAAAAATAGTAATAAAAAAGGTGCGGTTATTATCACCTCATTAATTACTCACTCCACATTTTAAAATATTTATTTTTAATGTTTAGAAAGAAACCAACACCAATCCATCCCATCGACAATAGGGGTATCGACAACGTGTATTTTTATCGACAGACATGGTGTCGATAGTCATCAGGATCCACTGTGAGTACCCTCAGAGCACTGGTTAACCCACATCAATTGCTCATTTTTAGACAACCTAACAAATTAATTATAATATAATATGGGTTAAAAAAAATAAAAGATTTTTTAGAATATTAACAACACCCTTAATAAATTCACCACATTTTTTTCTTCCCTCCCACACCCAATTTTCCCGGCCATACTCAATGTTTAAAAATAAAAAATGTTACAAGCATAAATAAGATATTTTAAAAAAAAATGTCATGTTTATGTAAAAAAAAAAAAAAGATATGTATACCAAACAATTGAAGAATAAAGTCAACTTTTAATATATTATTTATGAGTAAATAGGATATGGGAGGGAAGAAGAAAAAAATATTGGAGAGAAAAAAAATACGGTATGGGAGGGAAGAAGAAAAAAGATGGTGAATTTATTAAGGGTGTTGTTGGTATTTTAAAAAAAAATTATTTTTTTATACTCGTATCATATTTAATTTATTGAGTTGCTTAAAAAAAAGATAATAATAAATATGGGTTAACAAGTGTTCTGAGGGCACTTGTTAATAAAACCCTTAAATTAATCCATAACAAACATAGTTTGGTTTATTTATATAAAATTTCACTTAGTGTTTTTTATCAAGCATTAAATTTTTTTTTACTAAAAAATTAATTCAGCCCACCACGGAATTATTTTCTGGCTCCACCATGATTGTAAGAGTGTTCAACAATAAAAGTGTTAATAGATTTGGTTCCACCGATATATTAGGTGTCGAAGGGAATTAGAGATATTCTGTAAAGATTTTTGTTTAATTCAACATGGATAGTATCATTTGAGCTCATCCCTCTCAACAGATTGTGTGTCCATTAGGGCATAATGGGACATGTCTCGACTTTGTCGATATTTTCCATGAGCATCGTGTACTCGGTGACAGAGAAGCTCATATCGGTGACCTTCACCAACTCCACAGCAATGAAAGGTATGGATGCGAAGATGTAGAAGAGGCAAGAGTGGAGCACGTGTGCGAAGAAGTGGGAGGAGGAGGTGGTGGGAGGGGAATCAGTGGAGCGGAAAGAAGAAGAAGAGAGAGGAAGAAAAAGCAGCGTTTGAAAAGGGTGGGTAGAAAAGGTACAAAACAAATAATATATTTAAGGTATCCGTTTGTGAAAAATCAGTTGAATGGGTTAATAAACGGGGGGTGGGGTGAATGACTTATGGGGTTTATTTAACCCTCCCCTAAAAAAAATGTCCTGGTAGGTGGGAAACCATCAACCAGTCTCCACCGTCCATGACTAATAAGTAATAACGTCCCATCAAAACAGACAGTCCTGATCGCGTCCTAAACCAGCCAAATATCTATTAAAAAACTAGGCGCGTGAAAAACGAGCAGTTTGTTCTCATCCGTCTGATATTTGAATCGACGACGATCCCGACATTTCATGTTTCCATAAAAGATGCGGTCCCATATTTTATTATAGAGAGCCACGTGACGTTCACAACGCCAAAAGCCACACTTGTCCGTCTCTCTCCTGGTAAAAATAAATGAGAATGTCTATTCCCACCATTTATCTCCTACCCACTAAACCTTTTTGTTGTTGGTGGGGTTAGAGAGAGAAGAGACAAATGTAAAAATGGATGATGAGAATGAGGGCAAAAAGGAATTACCTTATCAAGGAATCAGTTTACTAAGAATTATTTTATCAGAAATCTTAATTTCATTAAACTGTTTGGTTCGTTAATGGATTTCTCTAAAGAATCATTTTCAAGTGTTTGGTTCATACATAACAAACGATAAAGAATTTGATTTAAATGTCTAAAATACCCTTACTATTATATATATACTTGTAAAATTTATTTATTTATCTATATCATAATAATAAAAAAAAGAATAAATTTTTATTAATAAAAAGAGATTTTATATATTCAATTTACTTGTTTCATAAAGGGATCTTTATTTTTTAAGATCATCATGAAAGCCATTGTGATCCGTGTGATTTTTAGAGTTATAAAAAAAAACATTTATACAATATTTACCCTTATTTAAAAAAAATCTCTTTCCAAAATCTAAGTTTAAAGGATATGCTTACATATTTTTATAATAAATGAGAATGAGGGCAAAAAGGAATTACCTTATCAAAGAATCAGTTTACTAAGAATTATTTTATAAAAAATCCTGATTTTATTAGACTGTTTGGTTCGTTAGTGGATTTTTTAAAAGAATTATTTTTAAGTGTTTAGTTCATACATGAAAACGATAAAGAATTTGATTTAAATGGTTAAAATACACTTACTATTATATATATACTTGTAAAATTTATTTATTTATCTATATCACAATAATAAAAAATAATAATAAATTTTTATTAATAAAAGGAGATTTTATATATTCAATTTCCTTGTTTCATAAAGGGATCTTTATTTTTTAAGATCATCGTGAAAGCCATTGTGATTTGGGGTGCTCAAAATCATGTTTTAGATTATTTTTTTTTGTTAGCATTTGCATATGATTTTTTGGTGTTTAATGATGCAAATTTATTTTTATTAAGAATTTTTTTATTTACTTTGATTTTTTATGTTTGTTATTTTGAGTATCTTGTTTTTCTAGAAGTTAAGATTAAATAAATATTTCAGTATTTCTATCTCCATCCTTTTTCGAAAATTGTAATTCGATAGTTAATAATGAAATCGGATAGTAAATATTTACCTTTATTTAAAAAAAATCTCTTTCCAAAATCTAAGTTTAAAGGATATGCTTACATATTTTTATAATAAATTGTTTCCTTCAAATTTATTTCTTAATTTTTTTTAACTTTCAATTTCAGTTGTTCATTATTTGAAAGTCTTAATTTTATATGTAGTTATCATATATTTATAATTTTTTATAAATATTTTTTTTTCTCTTTCACTCTTATGTTTTAATTCTTGGTCCTTCTCCATCTCTTATCTTGGTCAGTGGGGATGGGAAATATAGCTGGTGGGAGTAGACATTCCCAATATAAATTTTCCACCCACCACAATCAGACCCACACTTTGAAACAGAGCAAGTTTTTACAAAGACAAATTTAGAGAGAGAGAGAGAGAGAGAGATGGGAAGCACAGTGAAGGTGTATGGGATGCCGATGTCGACGGCGACGGCACGAGTGCTGACGGCGCTGGAGGAGAAGGAGGCCTCGTACGAGCTGGTTCTCGTCAACCTCAAAACCGGGGAACACAAACAGCCCGACCATCTCGCCCGAAACGTACGTATTGTATCGTTCATCCACCACCCAACAAACATGTCTTTATCGTTTTTTTTTTTTTTGTTGGGAAACAATGGCAGCCGTTCGGTCAGGTCCCAGCATTTGAGGATGGCAGTCTCATGCTCTTCGGTGAGTGTTTGTTTTTTTTGAAGAGTTTTTATTTTGTAAATCTTGTTTATCTATAAATTACCATGTTTGAATATATTTCGGTTAAGCTAATTTAATTATTATTTATTTTTTAATATCGATTTTTATATGTGGCTATGTGCAGTGAAGTTCTTGATGTGTAAACAAACAAATTTTACTGGTTCATATATTTTCAAATCAGTTGATACTATCATATGAGTTTTCAAACAGAAACTCATACACTGTAATCACCCATTTAGTTCTGAAAGACTGAAAGGGTACATTGGATCCAAGTGTTGCTCGATCCGACGTACTTAAAACTGTTCTTGGGGATCCTTAGATCTAGTTAAACCTGAGATTATTCACTGGACAATGAAATTCCGAGATTTGTAATTTTTCGGATTTCATCAAGTATTCACTACAGAGTTTGACTCTGCTCCACATGTTGTTTGTATTAGGAAAATTTTAAAAAGTGATTAGATATGATTAGATCTGATCTAATCAGGTTCTTTATTTCCTAATACTTTATTAGAGAGTTCACCTCTTTGAGGGATGTTGAAATATAAGACCGAATAAAATAAAAGAAAAACTTAAGAAAAAAATGTTACATCTAGTCCTTATTTTAGCCCAACGTTTAGATCTACCCATTTGTTTGAGGTCATGTGTATTCATTCTTTATTGTGACCTCCAAATATGATCCAAAGATTAAAAGTGAGGGTAATTTTTAGACTGAATATGTTAAAGCCCAAACAATAAATCACATGATAAAAGATTGTCTCTCAGTCCTAGATCTGCTGTACACTCTCTCTCAATGATGGCATTTATCATATTGTCCTCCAATAACTCATTTTTACAGAACTGAAATTCAAAACATTTAAAAGGAAAAGAATTAAGATAAGAGTTTATGAACCTCCTTAATATCTTGTTCTTTCTTAGGGTCACATTGGTTATTCTGGTCCAATGTGAGAATCCTCCTTCTCAGGAATCCTAATTTCATTGAATCAAAAGATAAATTTAGTTTGAAATATTCAGACAAGAATGGAGAATTTAAAAAAGAGAATGAAAATGACTATTAAATTAACCTTTAGTGTAGGAAGAAAGAGCTAAACATCAAACCAACAAATGAAAAATTGAAATGAAGTGTTTGCATGTATGTTAGTCACTATATCAATGTTCAATTGGGTAATTGTATTTCCCAAATGCTCTGTTGCTCAGAGTCACGCGCGGTGGCAAGGTACGTCGCAAATAAGTACGACTCAGGCACTGACCTCCTGAGGTCCGGAGACGCCGAGGAGGCAGCCCTGGTGGACGTCTGGCTTGACGTGGAGGCAAACCACTTCAACCCGCCCACCTCTGCCATCTCACTCCAGTACATAATCGTCCCCATTTTCTTCGGGGGCGTCCCCGATGAGAAGGTGGTGGAGGAGAACGCAGTGAAGCTAGAGAAAGTGTTGGACGTGTACGAGGAGAGGCTCTCCAAGAGCAAGTACTTGGCAGGGGACTCCTTCAGCCTCGCTGACCTCAGTCACCTCCCCTACACATACAACTTGATGAAGACACCAAAGGCGTCCCTCATTACGTCCCGCCCACACGTGAACGCGTGGTGGGAGGCAATCTCTTCAAGGCCGTCTTTCCAAAAGGTCGCAGCCGGGATGACCCTCGGCGGTTGAGGTGGTTTGCGTGTTTTGGGATGAATAAATAAAAAGAATCTCATCACAGTGATCTCTGTGGTTTGCATGTTTGTAGTGATGTTGTTGTTTGAGAAAAAAAAATGTGCCTACTTGTCTGGTTCTTCTGTTAGTGTGGGAATAACCTTTTGGTTTGTGCTAGTTTCTAGTATAAACATTGGCAGTTAATTTCGATTTTGAATGTTCTACAATATAGTTAAGTCAAATATCACTTGAAAGGGTTCAAGTTTGGGTTGATTGTTACACACATGAAATTGATATGTGCATTCAGAATAGCTAGTGAAACATTAATGTTGTGTCCAGTCACTGTAATATTCAAATTATATTGGCATCTGTACTACTGGATTTCTCTCGACAGGAAAAATAATTTTCGTGTATGATTGATGCTGCGAATCTTTCCAGAGCAATAAAAATAATTTTCTTTCAAGATGAGTAGTGACACAAGTTGAGATTTCTGAATATTTTATTTTATAATCAAGCAAACAGTCTATGTTTTTGTGAGTTTTTAACAGATCATAGCCCTGTAAAGGTGTCAGGAATATTTTCATGAACTCTGTTTTATTAACATCATGATGAGTTATCAACGAATTAGAGAAATATCAGACAAGTAGAATTTGCCCACATATGTTCCATTCTATAAAATACATATCTATTCGTGTGAAGTATGCAAAAGTGCATTGAAGCTTCACTGATTCCAATTAATAGTTTAGAGGCAAACTATCCATGAATCATACCATGAATCATGCCATGTTCCATGTGCTCCTGTGAAATTCGCCATGTGCCAAGTCCAATTGGATGCTTTAATTTCATCTTATTATAATATTAAAAAAAGGGGAAAATCCATATAACCACCCACAAACTTGTTAAAATCCATACAACCCTCTGCATTTTGGTGAAATCCAAATAACCCCCACAAACTTCACAAAAATGCAAAAAGAACCTTCTGGCAGTTGACCTATGGGGTCAATATGGTGGTGGAGGGAAGGATTAGTGGTAGGCCTGTCAACAGGTCTGGTCCAGACCCGGACCCGATTACACGTGTAATATACCCGACCTGATTTGGACTCGACCCGAGTTGGACCCGAACAAACAAACGGGTCGGGTCCGGGTCCACCCCGCCCCGACCTGTTGGACCCGAGACCCGATTGTTTTATTAAAATATGCTCATATATTATAAGACCATTAGTATTAGTTGATACATAATTTTATTTCTTACTTAACTTATTTTTGTATCCACAAGTTCATAAATCATAATCATAACAAGCTCATAAATCATAAGTCATAATCATAATCATAACATTTTTTTCGTTGTGTTGATGTTGCAACTTACAAGAACTTGATTTTTTAATATGTAATAAACTTAGTAATGTATTGTGGTCGGTTTATTTTGGATAATTAACTTATTAGCTTTTAAATTTGTATAATTAATTAGTTTGTTGCATGATTTATGTTTATTATTTAGGTTAATATGTTAGTGTTTATTGTTTTGAATGTTGTTTATGTTAATATTGTTTTGAATGTTTGTATAATTAGTTATGTTTATTATTTAGATTAATATGTTTTTTATGTTAGTTATTATTGTTTTGGATGTTGTTTAATAATTCATTTACTTCTTTTGAATTGTATAAAATTATATTCAAACATAGTCTTATTAATAATAATGTTTTATTACAAAAAATTTCAAATAGAATGATAAGGCAAATAAATACATGAGCTCTTCTTGTTTTTTTTTTTTACCAAACATTCCGGTTGGGTCGGACCCGAACCCGACCCGGGTCTGACGGGTCCGAGTCTACATTTTTCCGGACCCACTGGGTCCTGGGTTGAACCCAGATCTGACCCGTTGACAGGCCTAATTAGTGGGAGTATCTTTTCCCTTTCTCTTGCTTGTAGTGGGAAATTCTTTTATGCGATGAGGTCCAAACAGGGGCCACTCAAGTCTCCAATAGATTGTTTTGTTGTAACATAACGTGCTTAGAATGTGAGATATTGAGAGTTTCTGTAACAAGTCATCTATTATTGGAAACTGATCACACCCAACTCATCCTTATCATATTGTTCATTGTGTAGTTTATTGATAACAAGCTTGCACTCAAAGAATTGAATCACATCATAACATATCAAAATCAATCCTTTTATCCGCTTAGATGCTTCCCTTAGCTAGTTTTAAAGTTTAATGCAAACAGTCATAATTTATGCATCAATTCATAGCACAAGTTTTCCACATTTATTGCCAAATTCGAAAGGGAAGTAAGTTCCCACTAGGAACCGAACACCAAATAGAATTCAATCGCCGAAGGTAATTCCGGCGGCGACCTTCTTGTATGCCGGCCTCGAAGAGATGGCCTCCCACCACGCGTTCACGTGGGGGCGTGATGTAATGAGGGTTGCCTTAGGTGTCCTCAATAACCTGTGTATGTAGGGGAAGTGACTGAGGTCGGCGAGGCTGAAGAAGTCCCCAGCCAGGTACTTGCTCTTGGAGAGCCTCTCCTCGTACACGTCCAACACCTTCTCTAGCTTCGCCGTGTTCTCCTCCACCACCTTCTCGTCGGGGGCGCCCCCAAAGAGTCTAGGAACGATTACGTATTGGTATGAGATGGCGTAGATTGGCGCGTTGAAGTGGTTCGCCTCGACGTCAAGCCAGACATCCACCAGTGCGGCCTCTTCGAGGTTTCCAGACCTCAGAAGGTCGGTGCCGGACTCATACTTCTTTGCCACATACCTTGCTACCGCGCGTGACTCTGAGTAACAAAGCATTCAACCAAGATAATTAATGGCGCAATTAAGAAATGATACGGTGACTAACTAACATATATGCTAACAAATCACTTCAAATTTTTATTGTCTAGCTTATTTTATTTATTTATTTACTTTTGGAAATGCTTTGAGCATAGTCAGTTTGGACGTAAAGCCCAATAAGCCAAAGGGGCATAACCCCTTTGTTTTCCTCCTGCCATAGATATGAGTTAATCTTGGGTCCCCTTTGTTTTCCTCCTGCCATAGATAAGAGTTAATCTTGGGTCACCCGCCGGGGATCGAGCTCGGTGTCTCAACCGCCACGCCAACACATGCGGGGACGTCTCATTTGTTGGGTTAATGTATTGCATTTCGACTTTCGATAATTGTACACCAAAAATCAATCATGTACTATTGAATCCCGTTTAGATAGAGAAATTAAGTTATTTCAAGGTACATGATATGATTATTTTAGTATAAGTAAGAATAAAGTAAATTTTTTTTTTTATATCTTTTAATTATTTTTGTTAAAAATGTAATAATAAAAATTTTATTACTTGAATAAATTATAAATAAGGTGTGAATAATGATTTATAAAATATACAAATATAAGGATAATTGATTTGACAATGAACCTATATATTCTTTTAGATTTAATAACTTAAAATAAATTAATTTTAGGGATTGACTGAAATACATATATCACTTATACCAGTTATTTTTAACAGATTCTCATTTATTTCAACATTTCAAAACACCCATTTTAAAGTTATTTCCACCTATTCCAGCACATTCTCAAATCAAACAAGGGCTTAAGGCCTAGGTATTATTATTTGATATTTATTGTGGAGGCAGTTAGTCCGACCCAGTTTATGGGATCCCCCACCTATTAAAAAAAATTTCTTGGAAGGTGAGGGAGTAAGAGAGAGATGGCGGTGGGTGGAGGGCGGCAGTAGTGAGCGGAAGAGGGCGGCGATGGGATAAGGAGAGAGAGAGAGAGAGAGAGAGAGAAACCGGTCTCTCTCTCTCTTTCTATCTCTTCCCCTCTTCCGCCCATCATCAAAGCACATGTCAGATCAATTAATACTTAGATCCATAGTATTTCAAACCTAATAAGTGGATGATTCAGAATTTTTGTTTAAGATCGAAACAGATCAAGTAAATGTTCAACTTTCCTAAAAACCATGGTATATCTATTAATCAATTACATGAACTAAGAACTTAATTGTACACATAAATAATTGATTAAAACAAAAAGAGCCGGATTTGCAAGTCTTTCTGATTACCCAATTTTAATTAAAAAAAAAAAACATCATAACAAACGAAAACTTTAAAAAAACTCACCGAAGAGCATGAGACTGCCATCTTCAAATGCTGGAATCTGACCGAATGGCTGTCATTATTTCCAACAAAAAACATTAATATTTTTTTAAAAAAATATACATATAAAACACACCATTAAATATCAGCGTCGGTAACTATGGTCCAGAAGAATAACTTTTCATTCACAAAAAATCCAATTCTTGTGTATTCCATGAAAAAAAAAAAATGACCTGGAATGGAGGATGTCAAATATAATTTTTACTGATTATATACACTAACGTTATGAGAATGAGAATAAACACTAAATGTTAGTATACGTTTCGAGCGAGGTGGTCGGGATGTTTGTGCTCTCCGTTGAGGATGTTGACTAGAACCAGCTCGTACGAGGCCTCCTTCTCCTCCAGTGTCATCAACACTCGTGACGTCGCCGTCGACATCGGCATCCCATACACCTTCACTATGCCTCCCATCTCTCTCTCTCTCTCTAAATTTGTCTCTGTAAAAACTTGCTCGGCTTTAAAGTGTTCTCACTATTGGTTTGGGTGGGTGGGGGTGTTGGAAAGTTTATTTTGTTGTTGTGGTTGTTGTTGTTGTTACAAAGAGACTGTCGTTTGTGCACGTCGTCATTTGATCGTTGAATAATTTTAAAGGGAAATTAATTCCGGGTTTTTGAAGAACTCTTAAATTATTTTTAGATGTTTCAAATTTTTAAACTTATTTTTAAATACTCGGGTTATTTAAGATATTATATCTGGGTACTTTCAACTAATTTGAATTATTTTTGTCCTTTGTTTTTCAAATTTGCCCTTGTTTCACATTTTTTTTGTGCCCACTCTTCCCCCATCCACTGAGACAATCAAACTCTTCCCCTCCCCCCACGTGAATAAAATTTGATGGAGAATATATCACAATCAATAATAAACCTACAATAAATTTTCATCGTAACAATATAATGACATCCATATATAATAATTAAAAAAATTAACATTGTTTAAAGCTCATCAATAATAAGTATACAAACAGTTTAACAGTATACATAAACCTATTAACAATGTACAAAGATATGTTAAAAGTGTATACAAGTAGTTTATCAACGTATAGAAATGGTAAAGGAAGAGTAAAAATGAAAAATATAATGGTGGATTTCACGGTATACAAACAGAAGGACCCAACAATAATACATAATGGGGTATGAGGACTTAAAAGTAAGCTTAAATATTTCAGGGACTTAAAAATCATACAGAGGTTCTTGAAGGATCCAGAATTAATTTTCCCGTAACAGTGGATCTCATTTTTTTTTTTGGAACGTCGGGATTGTCATCAAATGAACAATCAGACGCAGTCGACGTGTTTCTATAAGACTTCTCTTGTTTATTTTTTTAATGGATATAATATATATTTAAATGTGTGGACGAGGATACGTGTCCATCCTTTTATTTATTAATTTGTGTATAAATTTAAATAAAATTAAAAAAAAGTGAGAGAATTTGAATCACAGATAAAGTGGTGGAAAGAAAAAAAAAATCTTCTCGATCAAATTTAATGATGTTTGTGCATGTGATGTAAAACTTTTTTATTACTTTCTCTCAAATTATCACATATGAGGAAGTGAAAAACTTTTTTTCACATTTTCTAGTAAGACATAATATGAGAGGAAAAGTGATGGAAATTTTTGTTCCTTCATTGTTTGACAAAAACATTAGATTTTTGGATGATCAAAAGAAATTTTTTGACTTTCCATCATTTTTTCTTATTTTTCCTTATTTTTCTTTTGACTAAAACACACAATTCCAGTGGGGGACATGTAATATAAATATCAGCTTATTCTTACTAAATTCAGCATTGTTATACCCAATTATTCTCTCTATCACATTTTTTATTTATTCTCATCTATTCCTACTTATTCCACCCATGTTCCTCCATTCAAACGTGACAAAAAAGAAACAAAAAACAAAGAAAAATGAAACTCAAATTATGAAATCAAGCTGGCCCAAAACCCAGCCTGGCCTGGGCCTGAAATCCTTTGGGTCTAGAGGCGGCCTCGGACTTTATATTTTTTTGGGCCCCGTGACGCGAGCCCAGTCCCCTGCAAGTTCAAGGTAAGCCCCGCCTACAGGAGGGCCGACCCCAAAAAAACCTAACTTGACCCGGTCCAGCCCACAGCCCAGTGACGGGCAACGTTACACTCAGTTTTTTTTTTCAATTCAAAATACAATCTAATATACCCTGTTATAAATTTAGTAAAGTATATATTTCGTTAGA
Organism: Acorus gramineus; assembly: GCA_030737835.1. Taxonomy (NCBI): domain Eukaryota; kingdom Viridiplantae; phylum Streptophyta; class Magnoliopsida; order Acorales; family Acoraceae; genus Acorus; species Acorus gramineus. The sequence goes on along the minus strand of CM060847.1, from coordinate 1,754,338 downwards.
TGATGTATATACATCATTAAATATTTTATTACACTTATTAAAAATGGATCCATTCAACTCAAAATAGAACAATATACATGTTTTATTAAATTATGTTTACTAGTTAAAAAAAATGATGTTTATTAGTTTTGATTAGTAAAAATGACTGTGTCTAATATTTTTCGTATAGTAAAGCCAGCGGCATAAAAGACCCGTCAAATTGATGGGCCATGAAAAATAAACAGTCTCACTCAGTTACAAATTCAATTTAGAATATAATACTACAAACCTCGTTAGAAATACAATGAAACATAAATAATATAAATAACTCATTAAATATATTTTTTTATTATTAAAAATAAATTTATTCAATTTAAATTTAAAAGAAAAATTGATGTTTACTTGTATAAAAGAAAAATTGAAAACATGTGTATTGTAAGCAGTAGACGGTAAAAAAACTAAAAATGATTGAGAGTCTGACCTTTTTCATTATATTATATTCCAAAATCACCCTCCATAATTCATCTAATACCGACCCACCCCATAAACCCTAACCCTTCTTTCACCATTTCTTCCACCGACGAACATGTCCCACTGAAATCACCACCACAGATGGGATCTTCTCCTTTGTTTCATCGTCTCCGTCTTCGCCGTAATTGGTAAGCGAACCTCTCCATCCCTCCCACTCTCTTACATTGAATTGGGTGTTTTTGGGGGTTTCTCATTGGTTTATGCTCTTTTGGTTCACTGGGTTCAACAATCAAAGCTTAAAATGGAGACCCATTTGAAGATTTTGATTGATAGTGTCTAGAGTTGGAGATTTTGGTGAACCCATGTTATTGACTTTTTTTTTTTTTTTTACCGATTTGATTTTGATTATTCAGTTTATATACTTGTGTTGGAAGTTTAAATTTTTGTGACCCAGTTGTATCTTATGAGCTCAAGACATGACTTTTACTATAATTGATGATTACCTAGTTGAAAATTGTGGCTGTGGAGCATAAATGTCTTTTGGATCTTATATATGTAGAAGTCATATGGTACATTATATATGAAACTTTGGGGAAAGCTTAGAGGAGAGATGCCGTTTTGAATCAATTTCCAAAAACATTTTTTTGTATAACAGCTGCTCTCAACCAGCTTGTTTCATAAAACCAACCTTCTCAACCTGTTTTTTTTACAAAAGTTGTTTTTTTTTTAAAAAAAATTTAATACATAAAAACGAGAATCTAAAACAAAAGGCTAAAAAGTTTTAAAACCTGATTTTTCACTTTGCAGAAGCATAATCAATTTGACAATTGGTTCCAAATGGGGATGTCAAACTAATGCAAGAAGTGCCTTTAACAGTTTTGTAGGAGTTTTTTTTTTATCATCAGTTGGTTATAAATGCTTCATCAGATGGGATGAATTAATGGAAATTGACAATTTTGATCTGTCTTTTTGTGCAAATAAATAATCCTGATGGAAAGTTGGGATGGATAATATGGCCCATCATAAGTGTATGTTTTTCATTATACACACATTTCTGATTTTCTGTACAAACATCATTTGCAGCATCAGTGAAAATGTTGCCGAATGCACCTTGAATCAGATTTGGTGGTGGCTTCTCCTCCCCACTAGTCTCCTCTTTCTCCAATGAACCATAACTCTGTATATTTTGTTGATTTTTTGTTTATGAAGTTGAAGAGTGTGAGAAGGTCTGAAAGAAAAATATACGAAAAGGAAAAATGCCACTATATGATTGCATGCTTTTGCTGAAGCCCGCCGTGGAGAGGGTGGCGCTGATGGACCTTGTTGCTCAGGTGGGGAGGCATGTCTACCATAAGAATGGGGTCATCACAGATATCAAGTCCTTTGGAAGGACTTTTCTTGGCTATGCCATCAAGAAGCGTGATGGGAGATTCTATAAGGTTCAATATATTGTTTAATTTCCTCCTTTTTTGTCCATTACTTCTCTTTCAATATCGCCTTTTTGGTTTACATTGCGATTTTGTTTACTGAAACCACTTGTGTTTTATATCCATGTTTCATGGTTGTTGCTTGGGCTCACTGATTTGTGCTATGAAGGCGTCACAGATTGAACCGAACTTATTTCTTCTCTTTTTTTTTTGTGCCTTCTCTCTGTTGCAATTCTAATCACTAGTGTGATGCATGATACCAAAATTTTGTGGGAACTTTTTGGTGAAAATTTTATTTTTATTAAATTTAAAAGACCCTCTTTATAAGTACTCACTGCAAAATTCCCTTCCATTCATGGGGTGGGAGTGTAGAGAGGCATAATCTCTCCTCCCAAATTTGATGACCATTGCAAATAGGTAGTTTATATACTGATTTGTGAAAGATTTGGTCTAACATGGATCTTTTAATAAATGTTAACTTATATATATAAGGGTTAATTTATGATTTACCCATCCCAATATTAATACTGGTTTTCATAATAGTCAAATGGCATATGTGATTTGGAACCAAATATAAATATATATAATTTGGAACCAAATATGAATAATCCATGAAAGAGATGGATTTGGGGCACATGGAGACGGGACAAACAGTAATTAATCCAAAAGAGACATCATTTCTAGTATTTGCATTGCATAGTTTGTAGTGGCAAAGAGATCCTTTGTGGTTGGGATCTCATATGATGCAAGAATGTGAAAGTCTCTGCACATTAAACTGGGATAAGATAATGTAGAATAGGTGGGTGTCTTTTATTTGTTTGTTCTTCTATATTGTAATACGGAAATTAATTTCATAGTAATTTATGGATTGGTTGATAGCATAAATGGTCCTTAAGAGGACTATCCATAAATAAAATGATTCCATACTTCAAATTAATGTTTGATGTGGATGGCTTTGTCATGCAACTGACACTTAATTGAAGCTTGCCTAAGGGGAAATTCAATTGAAGCAATGTGTGAGAAAAGGCTTGATTAGATTAATATTTTCATTTAATCTGATGTAGCCCTGCATATCCAGGTAGGATACTATGTTTCACATTGCTGTAAATCTTGGTGTTTATCTAACTCCCTCTTTAAACAAGTCATATCTGTATCAAATGTAGGGGGAAAAAGCATTACAATGAGGCTGTAGTGGATTATGGACCTTAAAAATGCTTTTGCACTTCTACCGTCACAGAAGGCCACATAACTTTAGTAGACAATCAATCTGATTCCCATTTATAGTTTCTCATCGATTGTTAGTTATTATTTGATTACTATTGAAATGGGTGTGAAAGTTTAATATTCATTACTCATCAGAGTAGAATCATGTTTTTTCCTCCATGGGACACCAGGACAATAAAAAATTTAATATTTAATTTTGATTTATCAAACTATAGTATCTTGTATATAACTTTGATACGCTGAACTGTAGTAAAATGTTATAATTGATTTCACATGCTATATATGCAAAATTCTTTTCAATTTTATGTAACACTGAGCAATGCAAAATTTTCGGGCTAACAGGACCAAGCCTTAATTTCTGAGTCATGATATTGGCCACAAATTTCAGGATTTTATAATGTTGCAATATCATCATAGTGATATGATTTTTTCTAACACCAAGTAATGCTGGTGCAGGGACAACTCATGCAGATGACCATGATGGTCCCCCCTAGCTTCAACAAGGAACTGCATTACTTGAACAAGGAAGATCGTTTATTGCGTTGGCTTTTTGTGAAACACAAAAACACAGTATACGGTCTGGACTTCATGAACGACTATGATGGGAAACACAACCTATTGAACTATCCAAAATCTGGTTTGTACAACATGAAGGATCGTGATGAGGACGATGAAGATGATGATGAAGATGAGGAGGAATATGTCGAAGTGACAGGAGAGACAAAATGAAGGTCAAACTTAAACCTGACTACCTAAGTTTCAGTTTGTTATGGGTATGTGCATTTTTTAAACATAAGGTGGAAGAAACTAAGACCAACTGAGTTGTCTCCACAAGTTCATGAGGTATGGATTCATGGATTTCTCTCCTTATCATTGACTGAAATTATTACTTTTGGTATTGCTGTTCATGCATTCAAAAACTCCAGCAGAGGTTAGGATTGGTTTTTATCTGAGTTCCTTGTGATACATGCTCTCACAGATCCAAAACTTTAATAGGTATACAATTCAGGGCCAATGTATAATGTCAGACAGATCATTCAGACATTCTCAATCTTCACACCATCTCAACTTTAGATTGGCAGGAAGGATTCATAGGAGTTCTTTGATGCGATCCAGATCTTGATCTATGGAGAATCTGAGTCTTTAATTATGATGATGATCTTTGTATTTTCCAATGAGAAAAAAAAAAAAAAGACAATCAAACAAATAAATAAATAAATAAATTTATACTCCCTGATGGTTCTCTCTTCCAGGATTTATGTCTAATAAGCTTACAACCAAACAGGGGGGGAGGGTTGGTTTTCTTGGATTTTGGTCATTGTGTTAAACGGCTGCTCTGAACCATGTAATTGAAAAATCATTTGAAAGGTCATCACCTGGCAACTATACATTTTACAAAGGCCAATACACACCAATAAAAAAAAAAACTGCTTGTTAACTATTCATCTGATGATAAACAAGCCATACCTCACTGTAATATAGATATTAAAAATCAGTTGTTGCATGGAACTAACCCCACACACCATGTTAAGACATGTTAGTTGTTTCATCAACCTCTCACATGCACAGTCATGTGCCCTCTTGGGGGTGTCTCACACACACATTCATAATATTTTATTATCCACATTAAGGAATCCAAAGTAGAACCTAAGAACACAAATAATTGAATTTGACAATGTTCATGTAATATCCAAACAAGAGATGTGCATGCACAATGCGTACTTGCAGGGTCTCCTTTCAAACTAGATGGATAATCACATTTATTTATTTATTTATTTTGGTCTACCTAGTTCACGTGGACTTGCATTGCATGGAATTGGGGCCGTGGTATTCATAATTCAATATTTATGTATGGATGGATCTAGGATAACATTAATCAAATGAAACCACGTGGAGTTGGGCGTAAGTGACACTCTTCTGGAAATCCATATGAAATTGGTTTGTACAGGTTTTGTGGTATCTATCTATCTGTTATACTAAAAATGTTTTAAGTTTTTAACCCGTTCCTTCATAACATTTTCATTAGAGAAAAATCTATCTGTGTATATGTGTGTGTATATAAATTGAATAATATCTATTCACATCTACCAAAACTCATATGTTTAATGGTTTTTTTGTATATATGCCCGTAATAAAATTACATTTTGACAAAATATCTTTAATTATTTGTTATTTTCAACAATATGTCTTGGAAAGATTTAAATATCCATGATGGTTTTAGAGTTTCAAATGAGGGATTTTAACAATATAAGGTTGGTTGAATGATATTATATGAAAAAAACTCATTTTCATGTGTAACATATCGTTTTGATTTGTAATTTCATAATTTTTATTAAAATTTTCATTATATTATTTTTATATATATAACATGATATTTTACATCATGTATAAATTGATTCAAAAAATTGAGGGTACTGATTTAGTATAGTTTTTTAGTTTTTTTTATTTATTTACACGGACGTTGTGTGGATGAAAACTATTTCTTGTGTCGTTTGGATGGAAGTAGATGATATAAATGTTAATAGCTTTCATGAGATCTCAGTGACCTGTCAAAATCACTTTTGCGTACTAATAAATCTGTATTATAATTTTCACTTTATTATTTATATTTAAGACATTCATAATCTTTTAGTCCAGTTTGGATAGCGATATACATAACTATTCTAATATAGATAATTATATTTAAGGTATAAATCAATTTCAATTTGGTTGAGTTTTAGTTATTTTTGTTAATAGGTGTAATAATGATTTTTTTATTATTATTAATTATATATAAGTTGTGGATAAAATGTAAATAAGAAATAAATAATTATTGTGACCAATATTTAATTAGTTGGTTGGCATCCACTCTTCATGAAAGACATCAATGTATCAAACCCAGAGGAGCACCTTCTTTTTTTTAAAAAAAAAGAAAAGATGTGGATAATTATAAAAGGTGAAAGAATAATTTGATAGTTAAGCCACCTTAATTTTGAAGAGGTGATGATAGTGATTAAATTATTTGACATATGGGCCCCTTTTATATTATTGGAATAGATTGAATGAAATAACACAATTTCAAAGATCTTAGAATACTGAGATCAATTTATTCTCATATATTTTAGCATAATATATATGCATATTTGATAATATTTTATAAATAAACAATTTTTTTTTTTTTTTTTTAAGATAAGCGCCCTCTTAGATTTGATCCTCCAACCTCCTCTGCTGAGAGGAATACTAACTTGATTCGCAAAACTTAGTTTATTCATTTTATCATGTCTTGTATTAATGTGACTGCAAAAAGTATTAGTGCCCTCTAATGACCTCATGGGTGACATTTTTCTTCTATTTCTAGTCAAAGTCAGATCCTCTGAAGAGAGTTTCAATTGAGGTTAGTACATCAAATCCAAATCAAAATTTAATGTGCATGAATTGTTTGGGATTGAAAAAAATTCAAATCCAAATTCAAATCCACTGTCAAAGGAGGATGCTTAAACCCTAATGCACGAAAAGATAGGGAGAGATTAAAAAAAAAGTGAACAGAGTTAAACTGGATCAGATAGTTAAGAAATGTTAACCATAGTTAAGATCTGAGGTTAGATAGGGATTGGCAGAGTCACATGGGGTCTGTCACTTGCTCATGTGACCGCCGCTCCTATAAAGCTTAGACCGCTTTTTGTCCTCTCTTTACTCATGCAACCTTTCCACAGTTTGGAGTATTGGACTAATTTTTTTGTGTATACAATTTATAATTTTATAATAAAATAATTTTATTATAACAGTTTTCTACTGTTAGATTTTAAATATATAATGTTTAAAAATTAAGATTTTTAAAAATCGAGGGATCAGGTTCATATATAATCAATTTTAAAAATTTAGATTTTCACCAAATGAGTTTTGAATCCGTTCTAAAGTGTATCTCTTGGTGTGGATCTATGACAAAAAAAAAAATATACTCATGTTAAATAATGATTTCTTTTGGTGCTGATTTCACCCAGTCATTGTTTATTATTTGTTATTTATTATTAAATAATGATAAGATGAAATGTAATCTTGTATTGAAGAGGTTCATGTGTAATTTTTTTTTTACATTTTTAAAATTATGTAAAATATTATCCGGAACACCCAGATTATTTTTAAATGCTGACATTATTTTGTGGGATTTTTTTTATTTTTATCAAATTTAATTTTGGGTTGATTTTTTTCCTATTAAACATTCAGAATACACGACTTTAGCATGAACAATCTAGTTACGCATAGTATCTGACAAGTCCACGTCACCACCGCATTAAAGCCAAGACAACCCACCAAGGGCATAACAGTCATTACACCTCCCACGTCACTAAAATCAAAGCCTCGATTTAAAAAAAAAACACGAAACCGATCTTTCTCCCTCCGTATCCGAACCAACCTGGACCGTCCGATCCGATAATCCATCGGGATCAGACGGTCAATTAGAAAAATCAGACCCAAACAACACCAGCCGTCCGATCCTCGACACCCGCTCCCCCCCACTTCCGACACTGCCTATTTAAACCCCCCCTTCTATTGGTGTCTCCCACTCACGCTCTCCTCTTCCGATCGCCGGAGACTCGCCAGATCTCGCCCTCCCCTCGCCGGAGTTCCATCCTCAGCCGGTATGTCTGTCGGAGATGCTCTTGATTCTCTACATTTTCCGATCTGTTCTTCGTTCGCGTTGATTTGTCCGTATTTTTGTCTGGTTTGGTCGGGATTTCGAGTCTGTTCATCAGATCTGGGTTTGTGCATGTGAAGATGTCTTTCGATTGCGCTTTGCGTTCAATTTGGGATATTGATCGATCTTTTATTGAAAATTTGTTTGGATCCTTTGAAGATTCGTGTTTTTTTTTTTTAATAGAATTTTTGTGTTGTTTATATCGCGCTTTGAGTATTACCGGTGATGTCACTGCATTTTTTTTTTCCTGTTTTTTTAGAACTTTATCATTGTCTGAACAGATCTCGTAAATCAAATTGTGATTTACGATCTTGCGTATTTTATTTTCGAATTTTAAAAAATATGAAAAAACTGTGATCGTGATCTGCTCGGACATACATTTTGTTATTCAGATCGCGGTCTCTGCTTTTCCGTGTTTCAAATCCGGAAACCCTTGGTTTTTTTATGCATCAATGCATCATGATATCGATTCGGAAAAGAATGGAAGTGTAGCAATTCAGATCTTCAGTTCTAGACTTTAAAAATAATTTGTTATATTTTTCATGATTTGAACAGATAATCCTAATTATTATAGTTGCCTTTATTCGTAACATAAAAGCTTTTTCATGTAATTCTCATAATGATATAATACATCTAGAAAATAGTCCAGTTATCTTTGTACTTTTACTATATTTATCTCATGTATGATTTACAAATGTACATGTTCTGTACCGAACAGAACCCTTGCCAAATATCTCATGTCTTTTCCAAATTTTAAGGATCTTGTTCCTTTTTTTGAAAATTCTTCATTTGTCATTATTTCACTTGCCTTTTATTCACTTCAAAGAGTATGTGATACTATTGGACCTGCATTTGATTTCAGGAGCCCAAAAAAATCAAGATGAGGGAGATCCTTCATGTTCAGGGTGGCCAATGCGGGAACCAGATTGGATCAAAGTTCTGGGAAGTGGTGTGTGACGAGCACGGGATCGATCCCACAGGGAGGTACACCGGGAACTCTGATCTTCAGCTCGAGAGGGTCAATGTCTACTACAATGAGGCTTCTTGTGGTCGGTTCGTCCCCCGTGCAGTCCTCATGGACCTTGAACCTGGCACCATGGACAGTGTTCGCACTGGTCCATACGGGCAGATCTTCCGCCCTGATAACTTTGTTTTTGGGCAATCGGGAGCAGGGAACAACTGGGCTAAAGGCCACTATACGGAGGGTGCAGAACTTATTGACTCAGTTCTTGATGTCGTCCGCAAGGAGGCTGAAAACTGTGATTGCCTCCAAGGTAAATAAAAATTTGCTTTGATGATGTGTTTTTTTGGTTTTATATGTTCTAATTGGTTTCTATTGATTTAGGTTTTATTTTTGGCACATGATAGAACTTGTGTTCTCGATTTGTTATGCAATTCTGTTTTCGGCTTTTTGGGATTTGGGGTTGAGTTGCATTATTGCATATAGATCATTATCTTTTAGAGTTGGGTAAACAAGTCACGGAAACAATAGTCAATACTCCTAATGTGTTTTGACATATCTTTATTGAAGTTCATATTCTGAAATTAGTTCAGCTATTTTGATCTAGTTTTTCAATGGATTTTTGTGGTTTCTTATCAATATTGTAATTGGTTCTTTAAATTTGTTAAATTGGTTACAAAAGACACATTTATGAACTTGATGCATGATTAGATTTTGATAGTTGGTGATTACTTGCTTGAGTTGAATCAAGAAATAGGATCTCTAAAAGGATATGGAATGAGTGAAAGACCATTATTGTAACCCACTTTGTTTGCTCTATATTTGATTGGCCAATACTTTTTGTACCAAAATGTGATTGATTTAGTTGTTTTGTGAATCCAGGGTTTCAGGTCTGCCACTCTCTTGGTGGTGGGACTGGTTCCGGTATGGGAACACTTTTGATATCGAAGATCAGGGAAGAATACCCTGATCGGATGATGCTCACCTTCTCAGTATTCCCCTCCCCAAAGGTGTCTGACACAGTGGTGGAGCCCTACAATGCCACTCTTTCCGTTCACCAGTTGGTGGAGAATGCCGATGAGTGCATGGTGTTGGATAATGAGGCTCTCTATGATATCTGCTTCAGAACTCTTAAGCTGACCACTCCCAGCTGTGAGTATATTCACATCTATATCAATAAATCTCTGCTGTCCCATTAATAGACCTTGTTTAGATCGTTGGGTTTTCTGTTAACTTGCTTAATTTTATCTTTGTGCTCGAAAATTTAGATTGTTTGCTGTGATGATTTATTGATCAGATTGTGAAATACTTGTGATCATTAATACCTAATAATTGAAATGTTTCTCTTCGTTTGACTACAAGTTGATTTTTCATGCTGGCCATGGACCATCAATTGATACTGCTGTTTTTGAAAGATATGGTGGTTGGTGTTGTCCCCTTGTCAGTGCTCTGGTTTCTTACTATGTTTTGCTTGAAAGTTGCATTGTGTGTGTGTGTGTGTATAGTTGTGAGTTGAAGATATAAATGTACAACTTTGTTATTTATATACCATTTTTTTTTTCTGCTGCCAAAATATTTAAATGTGCTTTGGTGCTATGAATTTTTTCTGCTGTATCTCTAATTTGAATATAGCAGCTGCTTAACTATGTTTTATGTAAAGTAAAAGAATGTATGACTCCATAAATCATATTTGTTATCCTAAATTACTTACACGCCGTGCACTGTAATATCATAATATATTTGTCCCAGATTAGGAAAATTAAGTCTTTAATAGATCTGATGATGTCAATTCATCACCCACAGATATGGTAGGTGTAATATCTTATTTATATATATATCTTGTTCATAACTTTGCGTGAAAATGATTACTTTTTGTTTCATTGACATCATCATGAATGATGGTGATTTCTGTCCTTGGCATAAGGCAATAGCTCATCTCTTTTAATCGAGTTAGGTGTAACTTATTATACACCAACAGCGATGGGCCATTATGTCATTCCTCAGTTGGTCAGAAATCATGTTAATGTGACTGTGGGTTGTTCACATGGCAGTGTCAATGAATTGAAAATATTAACATCACAGACAGCACAAGTAGGACCCATCTAGCTTTTTAAAAATCTAAGACAACTAGCTTTCACATGTTACTTTGCTTAGAAAAGTTGAAAGTTTGCCAATTTCTGTGATAAGCACCACCCACTGTGGTCCGTGATCCACATGTAATCATATGGAGGTCCATCTCTCACATGCTTCATGGGCTGGTTGAGGCCAATTTTTCAGTGAAATGATCTCTTTTGGTGTTCAAATGATTTTTTAGGCTAGTAATTTGCAAGTGTAATTTTAAAGCTTGCCTCTTTATCTCCTTCCATTTAATATTTGGAGTGTTAACCTGATGCAAGTATATGAAATCACCTAATACAACTACATTATAATCTCTTTACGAGAAACATAACATAAAACTGCATGAATGACTAATATTTTACTAATGTAATATTTTGCTCTTCATGTTCCATTGACAGTTGGTGACCTGAACCACTTGATATCCGCAACAATGAGTGGCGTGACCTGCTGCCTCCGGTTCCCTGGACAGCTGAATTCTGACCTGCGTAAGCTCGCCGTGAACCTCATCCCCTTCCCCCGCCTCCACTTCTTCATGGTCGGCTTCGCCCCGCTGACCTCCCGCGGCTCCCAGCAGTACCGCGCCCTCACTGTCCCGGAGCTCACCCAGCAAATGTGGGACGCGAAGAACATGATGTGCGCGGCCGACCCCCGCCACGGCCGCTACCTCACCGCCTCCGCGATGTTCCGTGGCAAGATGAGCACAAAAGAGGTCGATGAGCAGATGATCAACGTCCAGAACAAGAACTCCTCCTACTTCGTGGAGTGGATCCCCAACAACGTGAAGTCGAGCGTGTGCGACATCCCCCCGAGGGGGCTGTCGATGGCGTCGACGTTCATCGGGAACTCGACGTCGATACAGGAGATGTTCCGGAGGGTGAGCGAGCAGTTCACGGCGATGTTTCGGAGGAAGGCTTTCTTGCATTGGTATACTGGGGAGGGGATGGATGAGATGGAGTTCACTGAGGCGGAGAGCAACATGAACGACCTCGTGTCAGAGTACCAGCAGTACCAGGACGCGACCGCTGATGAGGAGGCAGACTACGAGGATGAGGAGGAGGAGGAAGAGGAGCAAGTCCATGACGAGTGAACCATGCCTCCGAATCGGTAACTCTCTTTCTCTCTCTCAGCTCCCTTGCTTTTGGCTTACGTAGAATATGATATGAAGTCATAGTATATAGAGAGGTGGAGCTGGTGAATTGGTTTGTTACTATTGTTGTTGTTGTTGTGGTGGTTCATTTTGATTTTCTGCTGGTCTGTTTGGTCTGTGGCCTGTAGTGGTAGTAGTTATGGAGTGGGCATTGTGAAGTTTGATATTGTCATTTTGTTCAATCATATTGTTATGTGAGATGTGACCATTAATTATTTGCCCTTATTACCCGTCTGAGCATTGCTTCTCTATCGACAATATTATGAGCAAAGTTAAATTTACTCTTAGACAAGGAGAAATTCCACACAGAATTCTTTAAATTTATATAAGATTTAACAAGGAACATATCTAAAGCACCTTTTTTTCTCAGTGATTTGAATTCTATGAAATATTATGGGGGAAAAGAACCTTATAACACACAGGAGTTTATCAGCCTCTGTTCAGTTATGGGAGTGATAATGAATTCTAATAAATGGCTGAAAGACCTTCATTTTCATTTCAGATGCGAAATTTTGTGAATAACTTGGAAAGTAAAGTTGAAACGCCTCTAAAACAAATCGTGCGCAAATTGGACGGGCTTAGTTGGGGTTTTAGTGGCGGAAACTCTGAATCCAATTCGGGTTGGGTTTAATTGGGTTAAGGGTTTTGATTATCCTGGCCCAACTCAGACCCAATGGGTTGAATTAAATGTTGGGACTGGTTCGGACCATTTTAACATCTCCGATGAAATTTCAATAGCCTAAGCCCCGTTTGGGACCAAGCCAAGGACACGACAGCGTCTGCCTATGTCACTCATGGTAGAGAAACGTTGTTTTCGAAGTTTCTTTACGACGGTTCAAGCTGATCTGTTAATGCCATTTTGGGAGTCTCATGATGTGAGAATTGTTTGGATGCTTGGTAAGAGTACACTATATTTCTTGTCTGGAATCCGTTCCATTGTGGATCCAATTATCCAAATGCTGCCTAAGTTGTTTCTATTTTAAAATTTTCATCTGCAAGGACAGCAATTCTTTTTGTTGCGATTTCTTTCGGAGTTCAAATTTCAAATCAACAATTTAAAGCTATTTTTACTATTTTTGATAATTTTGAGTTTGTGAGGATTTCTTTCCTTGTTTTAGGATCTGTATTTAAAGTTGAATTTAAACTTTTTATTTGAATTTGAATATCTCAAATGAAACTATAAACATTTTGCTTCTTTTCAATCCTCCCCCACCCAAAAATATACACACACTATATATATAAAATAAAGCTGATACCCAAAGTTTATCACCATTTAAAACCATAGGCATGTGTACCGAGTTCCGAATTTGTTTTTTTTTTTTTTTTAACTTACTAAATTTATGAGAAATTATTTTTTTATACTCAAACATGATTTTTCGTTTTCTTTTGCTGGGACCGTTGGGGGCGATTGAAAACGAGAGCTTGTATTGGGTATAATTACTTACAAAACAGAATCTCTAGAAACTATTCAAAACAGCCCCCGAAATATTATCTTATATTCACTTAACAGTCTTTTTGTCTATTCCTCTTTTTATTGGGTGGTTTCCATTAATTATGACATCATTAAAGTGCCATTAACATGTGTTCGTATTTGCCATCAGTCTAGGTTTTGTTCTTCATTTTTATGTATTTTAATTCACAATCTTTGTTTTTCCAATTCCATACATTACTCTATTTGACATAGAAATGACCATATTTTTGTAAAAAAAAAAAAAAAAAACGTGTTGGTATTTCCATGCAAATTGCCTCAATTGCCATGTTTTTAATTGTATATCCTATGTTTTTTTTGTAAATAATGATAGTATATATATATATATTAATGAATTACATCCACTCGAGTGGCTAACAATGAAAAAATGGAATTGTAAAATGGGCTTGATTTTGTTTTATTTCTCTTTGGGAACTGTAACAATTAGCTCTTTTTTTTCAGTCCACAATACTATCTTATATACTTTATTATAAATTCATTAAAGCATATATCTCGTTACTTTTTTTCTTATAATTATTAAAATTGAGTTCATTCAACTTGAAATGGAGCGAAATATAGTTTTTATTAAAGTATATGATGATGTTTACTATTTTTTTAACAATTAAAACATGTGTGTCTAAATTTTGGTTAGTAAAAATGATTTGGTCTAGGCCTGTACACATAGAGAAGAGAGAAAAAAAAAAAAAAACAATGTTTAAATCTATCCTAAAATATTAATTTATCCTGGATAAAGTTCTATCTCGCTTCCCAAAAGGGGCATTAAAAATTGGTAAAAATCAAGTAAGCATACGTAACGGACCGGGCCGTGAAAACAGGGGTCAGGCCTGGCTGACCAGGAGTAAAAAACCGGCCCAGGCCTTACCCACGGGCCTGAACGGGCCTGATTGCTGGGCCTGAGCCTGGGTTTGACCCCACCAAAAATTTATGAGTGCTGATACACACAGCTCGTTTTTATACCCCGGTTTTGCAATCCGTACGCTATGATAATGTAGTATATACTCTACTATCATAGTATATACTGCACTATCATAATATATATGACAATCCATTTTTTTTATTTTTTTCATCATGAAAAAAAATACACTAATGTATCTCAGTATATACTTCATTTCATATAATAGCATACACTTCAAATGATAAGTGTATAATTTTATATAAAAAGAAAAATGAAATGAACTGCAATGGGGCTACGTGTATCTTTTTTCAAAATTTATTTTGAGGGCTTTCGAAGGCCTCCCTTTGAGGCCCGGCCCAGTCCATAAAGTTAGGCCCAAGCCTAGGCTAGGTGTAGGCCCTACCGGGCTGGGCTGGGCTGGGCTTCAAGCCCAATGATGCCCTTTACAATCAATGGACATTGCTATTTTGCGGGTTCACAACTAAACGATTTTTTGGGGAGATTATTTTGGTATTGTAATTAGACAGTGGTTTACCATTCTTTCACAAAATTTGTAATCACAAGATCCTAAAAATAAATAACAAATAAAAATCTCTTTATGGTAATAGTGTGTTGATGAGAGACCCTGGCCCTCCATTATATACCCCCACCTTGCTGTAAAGTTTTCAACATCAGATATGATACATGCAATCCCCATGACAGCATCATGTGCTTCTTTTTGGAGAAATGCATAATTTAGGTGTCTCATCCCAATATGTTTAGATAAAGTCACCACAACAAAGTGGAAGATATTGAAAGCCATTTATTTGCCTTTATCCATTCAGAGATACGACATGTGGCTCTCTCTCTCTCTCTTTCTCTTTTTAATGGGATAAATATAGTGAGCTCATACCATATACATGTTCCATTTCTCTAACTGTTCAATGACAATAAAAAAAACAATTTTTTCCCTTTTGAATGGTGTGTTTGGAAACTTTTTTTTTTTTTTTTTTAAGGATTCCACTCAATAATGATTTTGTGGTTAAGTTTTCATTGAATCGTTGCTAGTATCCAAATTCAAGTTTAGATTAAAAAAATTATTTTTCCATGATAATGGTTAAATTTGTCATTATGATTTATCCAGAAAATTATGTATTAGATTGTAATCTAAATTTGGATTTTTTTTATACAAATATGGATTCAAATATCATATATAGGCCCCATTTACATCTGCGTTTGGATAAATTCTGCGTTTAAAAAGCTAACAAATTTTAAACACAGATCCAAACGCATTTTTCACATTTAGTTTTTCAAACTACCATCATAATTTTCTAGCTAAAAAATCTAACAATTAAAAAGCTACTAAAGCAATGTTTTTCAAAAGCTAAGTTTAAACCTCAATATTTTAAGAATGTCCACGTTTTAATCTCATGTCTAAACGCAAGCATAAATATGAATGAATTCAGGGTGCAGATTTGTATATTGGGATATCTATTCTAAAAAAATCATTTTTATTTTTTACTTATAAAAGTATATCATACATACATACATTACTATATATATATATATATATATATATGGATGTCAATTATCACACAATTACAAAAGGTAGTGCTTAGAACAGTTAAAACAGATTTTAGCAAATATATATCATATATTAATCAGTTAAATTTTTTATTGGGTGGATGGCTATAAATTTTTTTAAAAAGTTAAAAATAAGATTCTTGTCTGATTTTCAAGGACCCATGTAGAAGATTCCGAGCAAGATATATTCCAGCTAAAGCAAAAATGTGCTCTGAGTGCTCTGAATCAATTCCAATTCTCCTCCAAAGTGAAGTGAGATTAGATATTTTGGAATATACAAAGTTGTAAAGTATGGTCATTCAATTTTTTTGAAAGCATTGAATCTGCTGTTTTGTGAATTTTCATTTATTATTGGGCTAACCATTATCCAACCAACTCTTCAAATGATAGAGTCCAAGACGAATGGTTGGTGGTTGAATTGAATTAAATTGTAAGTAAGAACAACTTTCTTATTCAAGGATTTTTAAGTCATTCAACCCACAAAAGTGATGTGGTCAAGCCCCACACATTTTTATTTGTTAAGCCAGTTATCTTCACATGAGACATATCATAATTGCGCAATAAAACATCATATATGCATCATTATATATAATGTTCCCATGAACCATATATTTGAAGGGTGTTGTTTGTTGTTACACACCATCATTGTATTGTTATAAACACAATCATTGTATAGTTATAATCATATGATTATTTGTGTAAAAGAGTTTATACACTCCATTAAAATATATATATTTCATGTTTTTTTTTTAATAAAAAATATTGAAATATATATTTATTTATTTTATTAAAAAAAATGTGTGCTTCACTCTCCTATTTGAATAATGGAATAGGTGGGGAATAAGATGAAATAGAGGTCAACAAGCAAAAAAAAAAAAGCTATTTATTTGCAAAGAATAAGTGAATATAGCTATATCATGATATATAGGAATAAGTTGGTAGTGGTATTCTAAGTCTTCATTGGTATCGTTTAATTTCACTCAATCTATTACACTGGTATAAGAGGGCCCACATGTCAAATCATTTTTTCATCTTTTATCTATAACTTATTCATGGTAGTTTATGATTATTCTAATAAGAATAAATAAGTATAACAGTGGAATAAATGATTTCTTGTTTGTTGTGTTTTTTGTTATTCTCATTAAAAAAAATGTAACAATTTATATTTTGTTGTTTGACTAACCATAGATAAGTTGTAGATAAAAATATAAATAAGGTATGGATAATGATTTATCAAATGTGAAAAGATGATTTGACCGGCAACCCCCTGATTTATAAAAAATGATGACAGATGATTTAACAATGGAGCCCTTACATCAGTAAAATGGATTGGATGGAATAAATCATTTTAGGGGGGATCTGGAATATAAATATCAGTTTATTCTCACATATTCTGTCATAACTATACCAATTTATTCCTTCTAAACAAATAGTTTTTTTGGTCTATTCTGCCCCTATCTTCTCTTATTCTCCCTCAATTCATCTACAAACAGGCTTATACAATAAGATAAGATATCATTCACAATTTTTATAACATATCTTAATGAGATGTGTAATAATCAGACTCATGTAAGCTTATATTTTCCACGTTTGGATCCTCTAATAAAAATACAATGATCCTCTGTGTTGATCACAAACAATAGAACATGTAAACAATAGAATCAATTATGTTTATTTTTCTAATAGACTCTTAAAGATAAGAGACCAAAGATAATTATATTTATTTTTTAAATATTCTTACCCGCTGCCTTTTATTGGCTCCCAGGAGATCCCAACTCTGGACATAACCATGGTGTGAACATATTGACATCTTGGTTATGTATCTCTGACCAAACATTACATGTGACATTATTTATACCCCAATCAACATAATTAAGCATGATAATCCCATTTGCCTGAAACAAATCGGCAATGCAGGTACAAGTGCACGTGGGACCTAACTATTGACATTTGGGGTCTCATTATTATATAGAGAAAAATCCAAATAACTCCTTTTAAAATACCGAATCTATATAACCGCTCTGATAAAACTTATATAAATCTGAATAACTCACTAAGTTAAACTTCAGTTGATAGATAAGTAATATTCGTAATGAATATTTTGTTTGATTAAATCTGATTGAAAATACAGTATATCAAAAACCTCTTATAATTTGTTAAAAATGAGGTTGGACTAAATAGGGCTCTCTCCTACTCATTCTGACCACACTTTGTATTTTCATTTGGGCCCTCCTATTTAATTAAAGAGTTGCCTACCATTTAATTTCAAAAAAAAATTGTCAAAAATGTAAAAAATTATTTATAAATGTTGATTTTACCGCTTCTAAATAGATTATAAAACTCTATATGGAGAGATAAAATTATCATTTATAAAGAATTTAATACATATTTAACACATTACAGAGGTTTTTTATATACTGTGTTTTCAGTCAGGGTTAACCAAACAAAATATTTGTAGAATCTTTCTATCTGTCAATGAAAATTTAATTCATAAACTATTTGATATATGACTTTAAGAAAAATCAATGGATTATATGAATTTATTTCTATTATATATTATTCTAATATCAACTCACCTTAAACGAGGATAAACTCAACATGAGCCATTCTATTTGGGTCACTTGTTTTAATTAAAGCAATTAAGATTAGATTACACTCCACACCAAACTTGAAATCAATAAAATAATTGAAGTGTTTATCATCAACCAAATATGGGTGGGGCCATATATGGGTGGGGGGTGGGGGCTATCCCCATTCCTAACCTAAAAACTTCCAAACTGCTAAAAATTCTTCATACACACCCACCTCATCCATGTTGAATACAATAATAAGACATCAACCTCATCCATGTTGAATACAATAATAAGACATCAAAGGACTAAGCCTTGCACAGGATTTGTGGGTCAGTTTTACCTGATACACAAGATTTGTGGGTTATTTACTTATTTTGTGCATCACGAAATACATATTTACTAAATATATTGGCATTGAGGGGGACACTTGTTGAATCAACACTCAATGTGGAACATGTAAAAAAAAAAATATGGAACCTATTCCACATAGCAGACATGTTCATGAAGTCAAATGAAAAACAAAAGTGAAGGAAAGAAAGGAACTGTGTTCAGTGTACATGGTCAAAAAAGATGGCTATTTTTTTTTTTTATTCTTTTTAAATGAGGACAACTCTCAAGCAGAGGCACAATGAAGAAAAGGAGGGAATCAAAGTTGTGGAGCCCACACAGTCTACTTGGTCAAACCCTTCAACAGAACCCACCCAACATTGCCTGCCCACAAAAATGAAATGAGATAGTGATATGATATATGAATAAATTGATATACCCTTCCTAATTGTCATCCACTCAAAATTCACATAAATATAGCAGGTCATGAATTTTCTCTCTCTATATATTATATGTATATAAACCATATAGAATATAAATTTATGCCATTTCAATTAAATATACCATAAATATGGAGGAAAAAAGAGGTAGAATTTCATGGACTCAAACTTTAGCAAAACAAGCAAAGAATGCATCAACAGTTTTAACTATAAAAGATTTACACAATCTACATTGATATAGGGAACCTACAAAGAATATCAGATTTTTCAGTTCAAGCATACTAGTTTTAAAAAACATTGAATTTAATTTAATGAAAAATCTATCTGAAATAATTATTTTTTTCTCTGTGAATCAAATGCAATATGATGCAACACAAAAAAAAACCTAACCATGGATCAAAACTACCTTAATGAAGAGAACAATAAAACTCATTGGATCAATTGCCAGTGCTGTTCCCTAACAATAAACTCACACATCATTTGCAAGAGACCGAAACTTTGACAGTTTTGAAAACGCCAGCTAAAAATTAAGATCATAATAAACAATATCCTCCATTAAAAAAAATTGATAAATATCTAGCATTATCTTGATGGAACATTTATAAAGTAAGACACAATACTACAAAGAATGCTTCAAATATTTAATATCAACCATGCCAATTAGACCAAATAATAGTATCAGAGAAAAAGAATCTTTACTGCAAAAATGTAATAAGGCAAGCAGAGAACTGTCAACCATGTCTCCATTTATATTGAAACGGGTAGTACATTTAACCATGATGTTATAAAATTGCACTCAAACAGTGCTCTTATGAAACGAGAATAATTGAATAACAAATATAACCGATGGCCAAGGTTGGTGCAGTAGTACTGTTTTTTCTAAACCTCTATGCAAGAAAGCCAATCACATTTTGATCGGATAAACTATTTTACTTTCTCCCATTCAACTATACATCAAACAACAATTAAGTTTATCTGCATGCATTTAAAATTCCAACCCTTTCTTATCTCACCCCTCCAACCCAATGGGATCAGGATGTATCAGATTATTCATCCTCTTATGGCATCATCAGTTTCCGAATCTTTAATCTTGACAACAATTGGAGTTGCTTTTGTAATGTCACCCAATCATGACCAATACCTTGTAGGAACGATGAACAATTAGCGTCGCACATTGGGTTTATATCGATTCTGCATTCCTGGTTTGACATGGGTATGCCTTTGTGGCAATCCTTGCTTTGGTAGATCACGCAACTCCATTACCTGTATCGTGCGCTGCTTCTTTGCTGTAAAAGAAATAGAGCCTCTCAAGACGACATTTTATAAGCTCCTAAATACTGATGATAATGCAAGTCCAAAAAAAGAAACACACCATTCTCAGCTAGTTGGTACCCTTCATGAAGTTTCCTCTTAGCAATTTCGAGCTTTAATGCCTCTTCAGAAGTTTTTGGTTTCTGAAAACAAGATGCGATCAGTCCCACACCCAATATAGAACCTGAAACCAGAGTTATAGAGCGGTATGATTTGGCATATTATATAGCTTTACCTCTTGTAAACTTTCCCGTTCCTTCTTTTGGATTCCAATATGTTGTGACTTCAACTCTAGATTGGCTTTCGTCACCGAGCCAGGTTTCAAAGGTCTCCCTGGGCCAGAACCATTGTTCAAAAGCTTTGTTTCCATGTTCAAGGGTTCTCTCCTCATTTGGCCCTTGTCTTCCATAATGTACGTTTGACGTATCATCTGATCCTTCAAAGGTTTTCCTAACCCAGAAACTGTGCTCAAGGGCTTTGCTTGAGATTTGATAACCTCAGGTTTCCTTGTTATCTTCTCTTCACCAATGTTTGCTACATGCAATGTCTGGTGCTTCTTGGTCTTATTGTCCTCCATGATGAATTTCCTTCCATCCACTTGATTCTTGTCGAATTCCCACCCGTTTCGAGGATCTGCAACCAGGATCCCCCAAAAATGGATAATTTAAACATGGGAATTTCGACAAGATATCAATCAGCATGTGCAGAAAAAAAGAAGTCTCGAGATTAAACTCACTTCCATCATCGTCCATGCCATCGAAGAACTTCGTATCATCACAGATTTGAGAACACAAATAGAATTAAGGACAGTCAGCTTGTTTTCAATAACATTTCCTCTTCTACAAACTCTGAAATGAATAATGGTATGTTATGTATACCTTAGAAAGCTCCATTGGAGCAGTTTGTGTGGCGAGGAGGGCTCCTTCATCTAGTGGAGGAAAAGGAAGACCTAGCTCTTCATCTAGAACTGATGGATTGATAGAGTCGGGGGTTGTTTCTAGCTCAAAGAAATATATGACTAAATCAACAAAATGCAATTGCAAAAACTACAACAGGAACAGGAAAGACATGAAGAAATGCTTCAACATAGTTTAGTAACAAATATCAACCTGCAATAGCAGCAGTGGAACTAACCCATGCATCTACCAGATCTTTCCATCCACTGCAATCCCCAAAAACCAACTTGTAAGTAGACCACATCCATCAATACAATTTTTATAAAGAAACTACTGCAGATGAATAAAAATAAGTTTGTTATATGCCATTCACTAGATAAGAGATCTCAAAGGCCTAAAAGTTATTAATGTCTTTGCGATAGCAGAAGGAAATATGCGGCAAGAGACTCACTCAATAAGGGTCCTAACAAGGTGGCGAATCCGCTTCGAGTTGTGCTTTCGAAGACCATTAACAGCCTTTCCAATCTCTGTCGCCTAAAATACAAACAAAGAAAGAAGAAAAAAAAGATTTCAACTTCCCAATTAAACAAACTCATGAACTTGCATTGATGAACTGAAGCATGAATAACAAATACATAAGGCGGTATCATGTCCAAACCTTCAGAGTATCTACAGAGAGTTGCATAATCTCAAGTCTCCTCAATGAATCAAACAGCATGGATTCGGACTGCCCACAAGTAAAACAATCTCACCATCACAACATTTCAACCAAAATCCAATTCAATTCGATGATCGAAAGAATAACAAGAATTCAATGAAACATAAATTCCAATTGCAATTGAATTCAGAGTCAATCAGGATCAGGTTTAAACCTCATCGTTCTTTTGCTCGAGGACTTCTCTGATCCTCAAAACCTCCCCAACCATCTGTGTCTCCTCCTCCATCTCATCGGTGAGAGCCTCCGCCTCGTCGTAGCTGTAAACACTCTTATGGAACAGCTTCTCCTCCTGATCAATTGTACTACTATTGACTTTGCTCTCCTTCGCGCTTCTCTCTGAACCTCCTCCACCGCCTCTGCCTCCAACACCATCATCGCCTTCTCCACCATCATCAAGGCTTCCCTTCTCATCCCCCTCTGCGACGACAGGCACCGTGAGCTCGACCCGATCGCAGCCGATGCACCGGGTCAATCTGGCCGAGAAGAGCCTCTCAGCGATTCGGTCCCGCCTCGACCGGAACTCGTTTGGGTAATCCGAGGCGGCGATCAAGATGGCTTGCTCGATCACATCGAAGATATCGGAATTCGCGCTGCGGAAGTAGTCCCGCCAGTCGTCGAGGGTCCCGGACTTCACAACCATGTCGAAGGGACCTCCACCGACGCTCCCTCCCCACCCCACAAAGACCGGATTTTTATCAAAGTCTCGATCAAGAAATCCAACTGGGTGTCTCAAAAGACAAGACTTTTAATCTTTCTCGACCGAATTCGACCGGAGAATCCAAATGGGTCCTCGGATTTCCGATCAAAAACGCGAGTCCCGACACGAGAGGATTAAAAACTCAACCTTGATTGGATTTTCCGATCGAACAACCAAATGGGTCTATGAATCCAATCTCAGAACACAATAATCCAAGCAAACAAACAAAAAATCAAAAAACCAATTCCGTGATCAAAAGACAATCCAATAGAGACTCGCTTTGAAGGTTCAATGAAACGACGATTATCGAAAGACCCTCCCGCGAAACACCCAAAAAAACAAAATAAAGAAAAAACAATGATTAAAAAAAACCCAAAACAAACGGGACAGTTTCAATGGGTTTACTTTATTTTTTTAGGCGGTTTTTTTTAACACCGAAAACCACCGCTTTTTCAAGATATACAGCGGTTTTTCATTGTTCTTGATGGGTCGCTTTTGTTTCTCTGCTTGACTTCTCTTCTTCCTTTTAGAGAGAGAAACCGAGCTTTTTTTAGAGAGAGAAACACAAATAATAAAAATCAGACAAAAAAAATATTTTTATTTTCGTTTACCGCTATTTTATCTCCCAATACAGGCCTCCAAAAAAAAAACTTATTCTCCACCCCCCTCTCCTTATAATCCATCCACTATGACCTGTAAAACCGACCCTTTTTTATGATGACATCGGGTGAACCATCTATGTACCGGGGGTGGTAATAATCCGTGTTGAGATAAAGCTCGATCCCAAACCCATTCACAACCGTCAGATTCATATCAGATGATTTTTGAACGGTGGATTTTGAGGGGCGGGCGGGGGAGGTTCACTTGACCCGAATAGATCGCGAAAAGATCGGCGGTTGGATTCGGATCCCTGGTTCCTTTTTTTTTTTTTTTTGGGAACGGTGGATTTAGTTGTTATTTTTTAATTAGGATGTGTTTGGATGTGAGGTTAAAACATTAAGATTCTTAAAATCTTATTTTTTAAACTCAGTTTTTGAAAAGCTATATTTTATTAGATTCTCAACTGTAAGATTTTTTTGCCTAAAAAGTAACATTGTGGTTTGAAAAATAAAATGATGAAAATGTGGTTGGATCTGAGTTTGAAAATTTTAACTTTTCAAACGCATAATCTACCTAAACTCATATCCAAACGACCTTAATTGAATAATAACAATAAATCATATTTTAAGGACTAAGGTTCATGTGATCTTTTTGGTAACTAATGAGGGTAGGAATCATTGTTTTTAGAAAGTTTTTGGTAACACTAGTTGAATTCCAAAAAATCATATATTTTTTATATCTAATCTAAAAAATTATTTACTTTTTATGTTTTTTAAAAAACAGCTTTGAAGTGATATTTAAATTTGAAAAGTTGACACAACTTTTTTGAAAAATATTAATAGAAACATGTCTGATGATTTTCGGTTCCTGCAAAAACAAAATAATCCCAAATATGTTCACAAAACATTCCCTTACAACAAAATGTTCATTAAACCAAAAAATTATTATATTAAAGATATCCACATCAATAGCTAGATTACTCGAAAATCGAAATTGAATAATGATATTATTATTATGTAGTAATAACTAATAAAATTAGAAAATGCATTTTTATTCTTATAATCTTTATATAACGCTCATCATAAATCCTGTGATTAGTGATAATTATTTTAAAAAAAATTTAAGGATATATATATATCCATCCAAAAATTTAATAATCAGTTTTTAAAAACCATCGATTCAATCAGTAAGTTAACCAAATTTCGAAGTTTAAGTTATTTCTTTACTTGTTATTGTGTTAGATGGGAGCTAGTCCGATTGATTGTTTAACTAATCGAGAGGATCAGTTTGATCCCGTTTTGTAAACATTACTGAGATGACATTTTTTACTTAGGGCTAGTAATCAGTGTTCTTTCTCATTTTCTTTCTGCTCGAACATTGAGAAAAATTCTGTTTTGAACTTTCATTTTTGTGTTTATTCTTGAATATCCCACGAAAAAATTCTCATTCTACAGAATCTACTATAATTGAAACTTTGGAAAGAGGGAATTCTACCTCTAGTCCAAAGTTATCCAGCTATCTCTTTAATAAACTTTCAAAGTAGCTTTCTAATAGGTTTTTTTAAATTTTAGTTTTTCTTATAAATTTTTTTATTAGCATTTTTTGAAAATCTAATATAATTAGAGGTGTTTGGGACTAAGTATGATTACTGCAAAAACGAGATCTTCATAAGTTATTCAAACATGTTGTCAACACACAAACTAAAAAATGACTATAGAGACTCCGGGCAGTTTAGGAGAGAATTTGTGTTTAGTGATTTAATAAATTTTTGTAGTTAATGTGGTTTATTTTATTTTATTTTGCAAATATTACATGGGTTATAATACTAGGTGGCCATGTGGGGGTGGTGTTAATGAATGGTGATGCCAATGAGTGTCTACTCGTTTGGCATGATAATCATCCATTCATTGAATTTGGAATCATTCATTTCCTTCGGGTGCAGTTTAAATGTTGTTTTATTTTGGTAACTCATTAAATTTATAAGATTTTGTGTAGTTCTTAACACTTATTCTTTTGGATTCTGGAATAAATGTATTAGATTATCTTATGGGTATGCATAAATATATCAATCCAATGTCTCATGCTTGCGTTACTTCCAATATTTTTTTCAACTGATGATAAGGTCAATGAGACAAGAATATCTAAAATTAAATGACTGGTTCATTTGAATAAGTTTAAGGCTCCATTGGCTTCGCGTCTCACCCGAGTTTGCATTGACAGACACTGTCGAATGCAACCGTCGAAACAGACGAAAAAAACAGCTTATGCATTTGCTACGTAACCCCTACATTTTATATGCATTTTCATCAAAACAGATTTTCTAAAAAACACCCCCGCCTATCCAACGCAGCATCCTTGGCCTCCAGTCCAAATGGACACTAAAACTTTGATTACTGGCATAACTTATTTATCAAATGAGTTAAAATTTTGGAATTGTTATCCATGCCTAATCTATTGTAAGTTATAACAAATTATAATAAGAAATTAATTAATTCACTCTTTCCTTTTGTTGGAAAAAATCTTATCAGTAATTGTTATCCAGCTATTATGTATCTTGATAAGTTCCCCACAAAATAATTGAGGGCTTGAATGATGATAAGATGATTTGTTGAAAAAAAACACACATTATTTTATGAATTCCAATATTTCACCATAATGAACACAACATAAAGTTACAAATACCAATTGTCACGAATTTGTAACATGTACAAACACAAATTATAGAGATAATGTACTATAATACTAACAAAATGCAAATATTATAATACGCCTTTGACCAGGGATGGTGGATTGGGTGTGTTTGGTTTTGTTTTCCTTTTTCTTGTTGCTTTTATTTCCTTCTATTGTATTTCTCTCATCTTCATTCAGTCATTCAATCATTTTGATTACACATACTTAATGACAATGCTTACTTTTCTAAAAAATAAAATAAAAAATATAAATATTATAAGATATTGATTAAGATATTTTCGTAACCCCATTTGAGATGTAAAATAATAAAGAAAATGCCTTGATTTAGATGGAATAAAAAATATATATTTTTAGAGTTAAAAAAAAATTGATAGTTATATCTGTATAAAGCAGCATAAACTACGATAATAATTTCAAAGAAGAATACACTAACATATTCATGCCTTATTCACCGCATATTGATAACTAAAACAAAAATAGTGATATGGATCATATCCGAACTATAATAAATAGAAACTACCCCATTATAACAGCTATATATCTATCCTAGAATATGTCAGAAACATTGAGAACATGGAGATATATAGAGTTCCCAGGCCTCTCTAAGATATTAGTTTCAAACATAGAATTATTTCTATCCATCAAACATGTAACAATTTTTATCTATCAAGCTAACTCATTTTCATTACTCTTTCCTGGAGATTTCAATTCTCTTTGTTAGCACAAAAAATGTATGACATGGCTTTGTCCAGAGATATTCTAATTTTGTGAGGAATGCATTCCACTGGTCAGACTGATTTGAAATTGGAATAGAAATAAATTGTAGACTAGATTTGTTGGGGTTGGATTTGATGAGAAGAAAACAATTAGATATTCTTTGTCTGGTGGCATACTCATCTATAATATATATGTATACATTACTACCAATGCTTGTCAAGATGGAATATCATTCACCATTCCACTGATATGGAGAATATGCACAGGGACCCCTTTTTTAATTTTGTGGGTTAGGTGGTAGCCAAAATGTCAAATTGAGATACCTAACCAACCCTTTTCATGAAGAGACATGACACTTCTTTTTTTTAACAACTGTCAAGAATAAATAAAATAAAATAAAATAAAGTTGAAGTTACGTGTAGTTCTGTTTCGATGACAAAATGTTTTTCTTCGTTATATATAAATGTGATTTTTTTTTATACAAGAGACATATACAGTTCTTTGGAATGTATATTTGATATTTATTTATACATGTTGTTTTTTATATGAATTATATGTTTAAAAAAAAGAGAGAAAATTAATGAGGGGTCGTTATGATTATCCATTTATTATTTTTAGGTTCCTTAAAAAAAATTTAAAAAAAATTAATCTCTAAAAAGTTGAAAAATTATCTTTAGATTCCCTTAACCGGATGTTGTAAAAAATAACGAAAACCCTCGCCCAATTATGCGAAGGTTAACAATGTACCGGTAAATGTTAACAATGTGCTAGAAATACTTATTAATGTACTGGTGAGTGTTTACAGAGTGTACTGATATAAGAAAAATAAATAAATTATTACTATGTTGGTCTTAAACATTGACAGATTCTGTTGTTGATCTTGTTCAAATATCCCACATGTGAGTTCTTGAGTTCGACCGTGAAAATTTTTCAAAGCTACGACTGTTAAAAAACAATTAATCCTAATTTATGTCTTTCTTTAGGGGAAATTAATTAGAGTCCCACTCATCTATTATTTTTAGGTTCTTAAAATTATTCAAGCTTTTTTAACTTCTTTAAAGCGGTGAAAAATTATCTTTAGATCACTCCAATCAGATGTTGTTCAAAGATATCAAAAATATCATTCACTCAATTATTTTAGTACATTGTTAACACCCCCTAATACATTATTAAGCATCTCTAGTACATTGTTAACACTCTCAAGTACATTGTTAACTTTTATATAAAATGTTCCGTCCAATTATTTCTGTACACTGTAAACACTGCTCAATATATTATTAAATATCTCTAATACATTGTTAACACTCACAGCACATTGTTAATCTTCACATAATTGAATTAAGACACTTTTGATATTTTTTAATAACATTTGGTTATGGAAATCTAAAGATAATTTTTCAATATCTTTAAGATCTCTAAATCTTATAAAAAACTAAAAAGAATTTATGAACCTACAAATAATAAACGATCATCACGGTGACCCTAATTAATTTCTCTTTTTTTTTTTCATTTTGATGTATTCATAAATTTAAAAAAAACGCCTGAAAACGAGTGTTGGTCTATTGATAGGTGGTCCAGTCAAGCTGCGTGTGGGGAAATTTTTTTTATTATTATTATTTTTATAAGTATTGCTATATAATTGATGATCTCCCCATTTTCAAAGAAGTTAGTCATGATTTTAAAAGCGACATAAATTACTATTCAATAAAAATTAAGTTAGTTTTTTTAATTATTTTTATTAAAAAAATATAATATAATTTTTTTATTGTTTGATTTAATATGAATAAAGTGTAAATAAGATATAAATAATAATTTATAAAAGATAAATATATAATAGATGTGATGTAAGATTTCGAGTCATGATTCAAATGTAAATTTAAAAAAAAGCTCAATTAACTCCCACAAAGGTACATAATTGTGTGCTATATAGATATTTATATAATATATGAAAAGATATATTGGTTGAAAATCATAAATAATGACTTCGATAACATACAAGAGAATTCTATAGGAGCAAAATCAAACAAATTAGTAAATAATAATTTAAACAGATATATTTTAAAAATGAGTTTGGACTTATGATCCTACTGAAAAATAATATTTAAATATAATATTAACAGTTTTCAGAAATTTAATAAAATTACTGAATAAAAGCTAATTTGATTTAAATAAAAATATATTTCATATTTGCTTCCAAGAATAACCTTAGAATTTGAAAAAATGACTTTTTAGGAGAGATAGCCCATTCATTCAATACATTTTTCTATATATAAAAATCATATTAGGAGATGAGTCTATTTAAATAGATCCTCCATTCGCCATGCCGCCCGTTTTATATGTTTTTGATGATTAACACAATATCTGCAATGCATTATTTTTGTTGTGAATGAAAATAAGACATTTTAAAACTTTTGCATAAAAATATGAAACAATTTTTTTAACATCTTTAGCAAGCTCTAAACATTTCACCAGAAAGTGAACATGGTCGGATTTAAACCGTTGTGATATTACTATGATATAATATAAATACTAATTATTATTACTAAAAAAATAAAAAATAAATAAAATATGAAATATTTTGCATAATTTTATTTGTTTTTTTTTAAGGCTTTATATCAAGAGCATAGAGGTACATGCCATTAGACCCTGAACAACCAGCATAGAGGGTAGGTTGCACTAATTTGGCTGAAAAGTCCATAGACACCTGTTTTTTTTTTATTTTTTTTATTTTGATTTTCTTTTAATGGGTTTTTTTGTTCTTGAGTTTTTTTTTTTTAAAAAAAATGATATTTACACCTGACATATATAGTTTTTTATTCATATGTTTTCTTCCGAAAAAGGACATACACCGTTTTTTTTTTCTTCTTGAGCCTGGCAGGATTGGAATGCACGACACAAGAGGTTGGGTGTCCCGTCAACCACGCTAACAAGTGCATAATTATCAAACTCTTAATATATTATAATATTTTAACTAATATCGAAACATGATTTTATTATACAAGTCAAAAGTTTTTATTAGTATCAAATAATTAATTATAATTTATGTGAATAAAACTGACCAATTTAATCAACAATAAATTTTTAAAAACCATCCGTTTTGTCTATGGTTTTATTAAGATAAATTGAATTAAAAAGTGAAAATTTAATCAGGTTTTTTTAAAACAATAGTTTTTAGTTTGACCAATGATATATAAAGTCAAATTTTTACTGCAGTCAATGAAGTGTAATTCCGCGATCATCTCCTTAATTTTCAGTCCACCATTTTCGACAAATTTACATAATTTACCACTCATTACACGTGCATTACAGCAACAGCTACTCAACGCCTTGTCTCCGTAAAACTTGCAAAGACAACATTACCCCTGAAAAGAATCCGATACTTCCATTTGTGTCTCACAACAAGACATCTGCAGAAACATCACGATCCACTGATCCAACGGTTTTAAATAAAAGAACACAAAATCTGACGCTTCGTTTTCGTCGTTTTCTTTACAAAGCAGAAAGAAGAACATTTATAAAAGCGAGGGCCCTTTTGTAACATTCGATCACAGCCGTCCACTTCAACCGAAAATGCGGTGGTGAAAACCAAATCTCAGCCGTCCGTACTCAACTGACAGTGATGGTTTTGAAAATGCTGAACCCGCGCACTCACCCCCCAAGTGGGTCCCATGAGTGATTTAACTGTGGGCGCCTCGAGATGGACGGCTGTGATTTCCCGATTTTTTTGTAGTTCAAGATCGGCGATGAGGTTGGGCGGGTTCGGAGGGGCCACGTGTGATACGGGTCGCGTTTTCGAGATGCTGCGATGGACGACCGTGTCACGTGCAGACGACACGTGGTGAATGGAATTGTTTGATACGCTCACTCCTTCTACCTAATAGTCCACCCGAATATCAGATGTGTCGTGAAAAAAAAACGGTTATTTCAACCTATCAACTATTCCACCCACCCTTTTATATATTTATTTATTTTTTTTTTTTTTTATCGTAACCCACAACGTGAATATTCACGAGGGATCGCTCATGAAAACGTGGTGAACAGCATCACCGATGACGGAGGAGGAGGAGAAAGAGAATGAAGGTTGTTGAAGATAAAAACGACAAAGCTCTCGAATCACCTCATCAATGACAAAGGGGGAGGTGGAGAAGAGATAGTGGTGGATGGTGTCGTCGTCGACAGAGGAGAAGGAGCAGAAATTGTTAAAGATGGAGGCAATGGCCGACGGTGAGTCGGGGATGGTTTAAAATCACAAAAAATAAATAAATAGAAAAATCAATAAAAATAAATAAATAATAAAAAATTAAGGTACGGGTGGAGGAGTTGATGGAAAATAACCGTCCCCTGCGTGAAAACGTGTATCGAGTGAAACACGTGGGTTGTCATTTGTTCAGGAGACACCAGATGAACGGTGGTGATGAGAGGATCACGATGGACTTTTGAGTTGTGTATTAAATATAAGTTTTAATTGTAGTTTGTTGAATAATAACAAATTTAATGGAGTTAGAATACAGTACAACACCAAACTGTAAATCCGTGTCAACGGTATGTAATAAGATGTATATTTTTTTAACATTTTTTACATTATTTTTATGAATGATATTGTTTAAATTTTTTAAATATATTTTAAAATTTTTATAAATTTACATATCTCGATGGATATGTTTTTTTTTAAATAAAAAAATGAGCTGACTGCGTCTTAAATTGTAAAATAAATTTTTTTTTTGTGAAGATAATTTATATATATTTTTTTAAAAAATATTAAAACATGTTAAAACAATAAAAATGAGTGCACAAAAATGTTATCCTCATTAGTTTAAAATGTAATCCACATACATTTTTATTTATTTTTAAATAGTTAACATCATCAAACAAGATATATGTTTTAATAAAAAATATAAATCGTTTCATTTTAAATTAAATGAATTTTTTTATAATAAATAAAAAAAAATTAACGATATACATTTTCAATGATACGTATGTTTAATAATGTTAAATAATAAAACATATTGTATTTTAATAATACAATATAAAACATATTGTATTTTAATAATATATATATAACTGTTTTTTTAAAGTGTAACGTCACCCAAATATAATAGACCCACAGCATACAAAGTTATAGCTCTGGTTGCCACAGCTGTACCACTCATTAACAAAAAGTAATAAAAAAAAGATGAAAGTGATGTGATGGACGGTTATTCAAATCAAGTTGTTTTCCATGGACTGGCTATGTTTCATAAAAATATACACATAGACCCCCATTTGGCATTCGACATAATCTTATTATATATT
This sequence comes from Acorus gramineus, assembly GCA_030737835.1. Classification (NCBI taxonomy): domain Eukaryota; kingdom Viridiplantae; phylum Streptophyta; class Magnoliopsida; order Acorales; family Acoraceae; genus Acorus; species Acorus gramineus. Next base: position 1,722,127 of record CM060847.1, on the reverse strand, counting down.
TGACCACTATGATAGGATAGATATATAGTATAGAAGGAAAAATGTATCGTATCTAGATGAGCGATACGTGTTGTTAATTAACAAATTGGATATTATGACGTATGTCATCCGAGTGTCAAGCACATCCAATGAGAAACTATGTATCATATTATCTGAAAATCAAGTGTAGTTTCATGTGACCAACTCAAGAAACGTCATATAGAAGAATTCTTCAAATTTCATCCACGTCAGTAAAATTAGTTACGCACTTATGTTCAAAGACATTTACCTATAAATAAAAGACACTCCCTTCAAAAACTAATATGTGACAGACATCACACTAGTGTTTAGACTGACTGTTTTGAAAGTTCTTCGTCTGTTTGTCAAATTCGAACTGATTCTACACTGTTCTACTATCATAACTATATTTCTCATCATATTTTAGTAACATCATAATACATAGATATTCTAGTCCATCCTCCTCTAATTATTGTTCAATCTTGAGTATCAAATTTTTTATCCACACAAAACAGACAACTTTTTATATTATTCTGCCTCCATCACTGCCTATTCTCTCCTTATTCCTTGTTAGCTAGTATTTCATCAGTCTAATTATATATTTATATATAGACTAGTTTCTTATTAAATTAAGCTATAATTAAATAAGTCAACTGGATTCTTCTCAAACAAAACTCAAATTAATTAGCTATCTATTCATTTGTATCCCCTTACCCGCTCAGCTGTAAAGAATATGACCCAAATTAAACAAAGGCCTAATTATATACAAAGGTTATGCCTATTGGTTTAGTCATTGGATCTAGTTGTTATATTGAACGGTCAAATCCAATTAGAGATAAGCACACATTTGAACAATTATTTAATAGAGACAAGGATAAAATTATTTTATATTTGATTATGTTTTTTATTATTTTAATTGAAAAATATAATAATAAAAATTTTATTGTTTGGTTGACTATGAATAAGATATGGATAAGAATTTACTATTAAAGAATTAACGGATATCAAACCTATTACCTTTTAAAAAAAAGAGTATATCTCTACCAACTCGTCAAACTTTTGTTTTACAGGTGCAAAACAAATGCTTTTTTTGCACTATTGAGACTTATTAAGCTTTGAAAACCTACCATTGATTCACAGCAGTGGTTAAAACTTATAATTAATATTTATTTTTCGTCAACAGATATCCAATGACAATTAAGGTCAATTAATGGGTCCAAACCCAACCAGGTTGGGCCAACTTGGTCATGACCTGGTTACACTGGATCCAATGTGGACCTGACTCGATGAACCCGATCATCAAATTGGGTCTTGGTCTAGGTCCGGGTCCACCTCGACCTAAACCTATGGACTACAAACCGACTGCTATATATATTTAGCAAAACGTTAAAGTCAGCTCCTTTTGCGATCCCAAATATAGTCCATAAAATTGTTTTTTTTAAGAGTATATCTCTTCTGATGAGGTATGTTATTTACATATATATCTTAATTAAAAGGTATTTACTAAAATATACATAAAAAATACATGTAGCTAAAAAATATATGGGCTATAAAATCGGCTGAGTTTAACAATGGTCGACCCAGGTCTGTGGCCCATATACCATCATTCCCACTGGCCATTGGGCTATTGGAATATGTTAGCCCAATTTTTAGCCCAAATGTAATCCTCACCTTCTTTATTTTAAAAATAAATGAGTATACATCATCAAATAATGTATGTATTTTTTTATAAAAAAAATTAAAATATATAAATCAATAAATTATATGAACTCACTTATAGAACATGTAAAATAGATCATAACAAAAATATATACTAATAACATAGTATATGAGGTTAAAATTTATAAAATAGGCTGAGTGTAACGCACCGTCTTTATACCATGTGAGATTTAAAAAAAATTTGTTCATTGTATTAGAGGAGAAAGGTTTTCTATATAAATAACAAGGTGAATTTTTTTTGTTTTTTTTGGCAAAGAATAAGGTGAATATTGAAATAACAAAAAAAAAAATATATATATATATATATATATATATATATATATATATATATATATATATATATATATATATATATATATATATATATATTGGAGGGACCTCCCGTGACTAATCTTATAATCAAACTGGAAATGCTACTCCATCTGTTTGTCCAAGTCCAAAAATTATTTCGAATAATCACTAGTGGGTGGGGACTTTTTTAACATCATTAAAATTATTTGAACATAATAATGTAATATCAACAAGGGATTCAGAAGCTGTATCTAATCTAATAGTTATTACTAGTAAAAACTAGTATTCCCCAACGCACGATGTGCCTAAAAATCAAAATTCTATTGGACAAAGTATATGTCATGATAAAAATATTTTGAAAAGTTCAAATTATCTAAAATATTTATTAAATTAAATTCAAATAATATTAATTTATGCTTAGAATATGTGAAAAAAGTATAATAAAATTGTTAAGATGTTTTAGTCCCAGATTTAAAGGATATGTTTCTTTCAATCCCTGGGATGAACCTATCCCTAAATTATTTGATTTTTTTTAGTCCTTGGGAGGGACTAAAAATGAACATATCATTTAACTCTAGGGACTACAATAAAAATATGAAGAAGTGAATAATCGATCACTAAATCCCATGGTTTATGGGGACTTAAAAATAAAAAACCCAAAAATTATTATTCCCGGCATAATAAAACACTGAATTAATGGTTGAGATTACATCCCAATGATAAAAAATAATTAATAAATCATGTTTAATCAATAAATAGAAGATTGAATACAAAAAATTAGGTTAATCCATTTTGGTCATATGGGCCTGAAGCCCACATAAACAAAGAGACTGTATTAAACTTCCAAAATTATGTACAAGTATACACCTCAAAGCATATGAAACAACCACAGTTTAAGTTTCCCATATCCATCCTGCTTAGATACTATGGTGAAACGGTAATGTTACATCCAGTCCCATTTTCAGTCTTAATTCCAGTCTATATGTGTTTTAAATTTTTTAAAAATAGTAAACTTCATCTAATAAAGTATATATTTTTATAAAAAAATGAGGCATATACTCCAATGAATTGCATAGATGCATTTATAGAAAATATAAAAAAATTCTTTCAAAGCATATGCCTTGTTAACGTGAGCATATGCGTCGATAGAAATCTATCGACGCATATAGAGTTGAAAATGGATCTAGGTGTAACAGCGCCCACGGTGAAATGGTTGAAACAATCTCCTCATATAATTTGAAGATTGTTGAGGTCCATAAGTTCTACATTGAGTTCGATTTATGAAATATATCAAAGATCAAAAGAGACAAAGATGATTTTTTTTTATCACTGAGTAGAAATAAATGTTATACATTAAATTCTTTGACTTTGAATGGAGGTGGTATTAAGGAAGAATATATTTTTCCCACCTGATACCGTAAAAAATTCCGGACTATTGCAAAGGGAACAGATTCATCTTAATTTCCTCCCATACATTATATCATGTTGTTGTTGATAAATGTATGAGTGGATAAAATTAATATTAATCTTCGTGTATCTTGCAACATAATTAATGTATTTCACACTCTTCAATATATATGAAACTCAATTTAGAGAATACATTATATATGCATAAAACCAGAAAAATGAGAATGGCATGAGCATTCATGCAAAAAGAAAAAATACACCCAAAATGTATCATGTATGATCTCGTTCACATGGCATTCCCATTTGCAGGGTTGCACTCATTTTATTTAACATAAGATAATAAATTTGTATGTAATATAATATATAATAATTATATTATAATAAAAATAAGGTAACATTTTTTTATAGAACCAAATTGAGATAATTTAGTAAATATTTTTAATTTTGAAACATTAAAATTTTAATATCTTGATTGATTTTAGTTAAATCTGATTTTGGAATCTTAACATATATTTATGATTTTGTCTAAAGTGTATTTTGAAATATTAAAATTTTTAAAAATAGATATGAGTATTTGCTAAATTCATGGAATGATAAAAACTAAAATAAAAACTACATAGCTTTCCCAAGTAAGTAATAGATACACATTCATACGAATTAAATTAATGTATTTTTTTAGAGCTATATTATACTCAGTCGTTTTTATAATCCTAAATGCAGTCTTACTTCACTAGTCTCATCCACTCATTGTATCGAGATACATACCAAATTGGGATTTCATTTATATCATTCAATTTATTAGAGTGTATACTTCACTTTATATAAAAGTATATACATAAGATAAGATATATGATTTTCAATACGAGCATGTATTGTATTATTTTAATCAAATTTATACTTAAAAAAAATCAAAATGTATGACATGCATAAAATATCTACAACAAGATTTGAGCATAAAATTTTCTATTAATTTATTTTTAATTTATCGAACTCATAAAATTTCAAAGGGTGAAAATTAACTTATTTTGTTAGTTTTGAGATATATTTCAATTAGTGGATCAAATTGACTTATATATTTCTAAATAACAGAAATGAAATAGGAAGAAATGTTATACATTTTTTTAATACTAGTTAGTAACACATTAAAAAGCGTAATTAATGAAAACACAATTTTATAAAAATGATTATCAGATAGTTTATTAGTTTTTTAAAACTATTTTAAAAACATAATTTTTAAACTAAAAGATTAAACACAATTTTAATTAATTAACATCTTTTTACATCCGTAAACATGTTTTGGGATTTTAGATTCATATAATAGCAGAATCACCTTTATTAGAAGAAACATGCAAAACAAGAACTATTAAGTGAGAAGATAAAAAAAGAAAAAACAAAGTTTAGTAATAATGCAAAGCTGGATTGAAAAAACATCAACTATTACATTTTATTTACATTGGTATACTCCAATACATCAATGACCTTGTAACTTGCAACATAATTAATGGATTTCACTAAAGACATAAATCTCAACTTTGAAAATCTCATTTCAGATGTATATATCATTAATATCAATAGGATCATGAAAATCGCATGAGAGTGTTCATGCAAAAATAAATTCTAATGCATGATCTTGTTCACGATTATTTGTTACACTCAAGACACTTTGAAGTTATTTTTTTTTATTACGTCAGCTATCATAATATATGAAATTACTTATTATTATGTAAAACCATCGTACTAGATCAAAAAAAATGATTGCATAAGTGACTAAGTATAACATTTTACTTTATTAATTACTTTGGGCTCATTTAGAATCAACAAGAACTAAAATATGAAGAAGAGAGGGATCGATCACCCATAGGACCTCCTGAGTCCCGCTCGCTGCTCTGTGCGTTGTTGTTTACCATCGTTTTCTTGTTAATTTGGAATTGACCACTATATTTTTACATTGTAAGTGTTATTACATTATAATTACATTGGTTTACTCCAATACATCATTATCCTTGTAACTTGCAATATAATTAGTGGAGTTCACTATAGACATAAATCTCAACCATGGAGATCTCATTTTATGTGTATATATCACTCTGATCATGTGAATATCATGCAAAAATCGGGTTGTTCACTTTGATCATGTGGAGTTCACTATAGACAATACACCATTATAATTACATGAGAGTATTCATGCAAAAATCAACCCAAATGCATGATCTTTGTTCATAGTGAATTCAATAATCGGGTTGTTCAGTCCCTAGTTGTCATAACAACGATTTAAGATTTATCTGTATTGAGAATAGGTCTAGGATTTAAGTATTGGCGCTAGCTTACCTATCTGTTTGTTGAAGATTATTTAAAAAAAAAATTCGTAGGATTAGAACAAACAGATGGAGATAACCTTTCTAATTTGATTGGATGATCAATCACGGGGGTCTATCCGATATAAAAAATATATATAATAATAATAATAATAATAATAAATAATCAGGTTGTTTGGGTTGGTCTAAAGTTAAATATTTGTCTAATTATTTATTTCACTCTAGCATTTTGTAGTTACTTTTTCAATTGTTACATCACCTATCAATCATACATAATATATGAATTTACTACACTCTAAAACGGTAAAACCGCCATCCGATATCAATAAAAATAACTGAATAAGTGACTCCGTATAACATTTTATCTTCTTAAATGCTTTGGGCCCATTTAGAAATTTTGGATTTTGTTGAGCAATTCAGCTTTAAAAATGCACAAGAACAGGAAATGTCAAGCTTCTCATTAATAGCTTGCACGCATTCTGATTTTTGAAATATATATACTTTTAGCTAATAAGGTATATTCTTCCACATAAAAGTAAATTTATTGCAAATATTTTTAGGCTTTTTTCATATATAAACTTGACAAATTGAATACATATTAGATGATTTCAAATATTTCATTAGTGATATGCCAATTACAAATGAAGTTGTGTAACATTTTATCAGATCAACTATCCCACCACCCTTAGAAAGCCCACGGAGCTTGATCCACTACTAACATTCTAGGTTAGTAATATAGATGGATTAATTTGTTAGTGAATTTGATTATACATAAAACTTAGAATTAATTAAGATATTAGTTAAAACCATATTTTTATAAATTTATATTTTGAAATTAATTAATTGCGAAATTTAAAAAGCTAGATTTGATGACTATCTCATATTATCCTTTAAATATATTGATATTAAAAACATGTATTTTCTATTTTTATATTTAGTATAAAATTAAATATCATAAATAACTAAAGGTAAAATTGAAAATAAGAATTTTACAAAAAAAAAAAAAATAGTTGAACACTTGTGATTAGTATATACATAGATAATTGTAGCCCGACTAATTTTTTATTAAGAAACTTAGTATCAATCTTGAAAAAGAAACGCTATGAATTAATATCAAATGGTTAATTAAAAAAAAACTAATATGACAAATTGGGATTTCGTAAAAATCAGATAACCGATAAAAAAATAATATCATTCTTACTATTTTTAAATCTGAAATAGATATAAACATGATGCTATCCAATTTTTAAAATTTAAAATTCAATATATAACATGATTAATAATAAGCGTTACAAAAGTTAAAAAAGACTCTTCCTTCATTTTTACAATTTCAGAAAATTTCTTTTTCATTCTCATGTCAAGTATTTGTTTATTATTTTACCTATAATTTACAAACTCAATTCGAAGAGCAATCAACCTCAAATTTCATAAATTATAAAATGATGTCTAATACAAAACAAAAATTAAACAGTAGAACAATGAAAAGCAAAATCGAAGAAGAAAACTCCCTGTTAGAAGAGATCTCGGAAGCATCCACTGAAAACTTGAATAGCTACTCCCGAATAACCGAATCCAGGTCGCCAATGCACATAAACGATCCCAATCACAAATGCAAGAGACCACCGCCTCCCATATATTTTATGTGTGACCCTTAAATAGGGCATGATATCTAGCAAGCTATACCGACCAAACCAACTTGGGAAAGAATGATTGTGAAGTCTTGGCTGTTTTGCTTTGCTTCTATCACCCTAAATTTGGTCCTCACACGTTTCTTCCAACATTGCAACACCAACTATTGCCAAATCTGTCTCATAAGAAAGACATGTGTCAAATTTTGAAGATTGTTGAGTTCTATATGTTTTACATTGATTTCCTCCAATACATCATAACATCATGTTGATAAATGTATGGGTGGATTAAATTAATATTAATCTTTCTTGTATCTTTGTAACATAATTAATGTGTTTCACGTTCTTCAATATGAATCAATCTCAACTTAAGGAATACGATATATGTACAAAACACTATGAAGGTGAGAATCGCATGAGTATTCATGAAAAAAAAATGCATGATCTCATTCACATTCAGTATTTTTTTACAATCTAGATGCATTCATATACCTCATAAGCGGGGAGCCAGGAATTAAAACAAGGGGTCAAGAGAGGGTCAATATATTAGGGAATAAAAAGAAAAAAACAATTATAAAACTATAAAAATATGATTTATACAAAAACTGCTCCGAAATGATGTTTTTCTTAAAATTAATAGTAATAAAAAAGAGATCCACAACTCCTATGCTCAATATTTATATGGATGAGTCATATTTGCAGTTGTCATATCACTAATGTAATATATAAAATCAATTAACGTAATATATGCTCCATTATCTTTTTACACACTCTATTACCAAAAATGTAAAAATATATGCAGTCAAATTCAATGAGTATGTACATTTTTTATTTATAAAAAGTGCACTTTGTTGAATATGTAGGCATCTTAAAAAATTTAAATATATGCTGATTGCAAGTGGGGTTGCAAATAGTACTAAACATAATATTTTTCAATTCCAATACGCACCAAATTATATAGAAAAATGTTAGATTCAGTCATTTTTACGGTCCGAAACTCAAATCATAAATATTTTTATTTATTAAAAAATAGTAAATATCATCTAATGAGATATATGTTTTGATAAAAATTGTATATCTCTTTATTTCGAGCAAGATAAATTCATTTTTATTAAGTTTAAGAAAAAAATAATGAGATATATACATCGTTAGATAATATATATGTTTAAATAAATTTTTAATAAAATATATATACTATATTTTAAACTAAAAAAAAAAAAAATTAAGTGTACCAGTGCCGCCCAATTAAATAGCATGAAAGGAATTGTTTAATTCACATGCATCCCATTATACCTCAAATTTAATTGAATCATTTTTTATATATAATAAAAGTAAAACTCCAAGTGGTCAAGTACTCGAGTGCATGGCTCGGGCAAAATATATTGCATGGGTGCATAGTAATTTTTGATGAATTTTTATAAGGCACGTATATATAATATACTTATATACATGTGAATAGACCGGGCTCCCCCCACCCCCCCCCCCCCCCCCCCCCCGGTTTATACAGTAATAAATTGTCTGTTTTATCCTTAAATTGACTCATGACTTTAAAACACATATTGGTGTGTAAGAGCTGTGTTCACATATAAACACGGACTATCTCCTCCCATTAAATGATGTGAAACTAAATACCCTCACCATCATCCAATCCATAGGTCTTTTAGACTCTTGGATCTGGGCCAGGCGTCACACTGGCCCCAGCCCGCCCCCCTGTCTCTGCCTTTTATATATCTTGTTAGTCCCTTTCACTTATCACTGTGATGAGGTAATATCTAGTTAAAAAATTTTACATTCTTTTATATAAATTATTTAATTATTGGAATATGTACATCACATTTTATAAAATTACATATTTTATTAGATAAAAGATTGCATTTTGAGATTAAAAAAGAACTGAATGTAACATTTTCCTTCTGTTTTTTGTTTTTTTAGACTTATATCTTGTATCTCCCTTCTCGTACTCGCTTTTCTTTCTTTCCTAACTGTATATTTGGACCCCTTGTAATTGTCTCGTTAAGTTATAAAAAGTTTAAGTTTCATTTAAAAAAAAAAAAACATTTTCCTTCTATAAATGGATTGGTCGGGTTGCTCACAAGTCGGATCCTGGTCTGCTTATGAGATGTTAAATGATTTGGGATAATAGCCCAACTAGAAAACTTGGACCCACAAAGCCTGGTCCATGAGACAAAAATGATTTGTTCAGCCTGGTTTACCGTCCCATTTATAATCCACGTACGTTTTTCTTATAAAGTATATACTTAGTTAATTAATTATATTCTTTTATAAAAATGATGTATACATTCATAATTTCTTAAGGAAAAAATTGCAGATTTCTTGGTTAAATCTTAATCTTTTATTAATTTGATTTTTAAATCTTTTTTTTAATTTGTTCTGAAGATCACTTTTTTTACTTGTTGATAAATTATTATAATTGATCTTGAACATGGAGGATTTTCTGGTTCTACTTTGAGTTCTTTTAAGCTTAGTCTTTTTTATAATCGCAAATACAGTCCTTTCTTGTTAGTCCTCTCCACTCGGATCAATATCTCATTAAATTTTTTTTATATTTTTTATTAATGATATCATTTAATTCATTTGAGTATATATGTCATATTTTATAAAAACATACACCTAATTACATATGATAATACAAGATAAGGAATATGATTTTTTTAAAAATAAAAATAAAACACGTGCGGCATGCATTTTGGTATGTAGGATTGTAACATTTTCCCTCCATTTTCACTCATCCTCCTTTGCTGGGCCAATCTGGACATGAAGCATAGCTCAGCTACATATCGGTGATCCATGGTTCCAACCCATCGGCCCATGGGCCATTAAAATGACCCGAACGACCTTCCTAAACTGCGTTTGAAATGTGAGGTTGAAATACAAAAAGCCATGTTTTGGATATAAGTTTAAGTACATTATACGTTTAAAAAGATACAAATTTTCAAACTCAAATCCAAATATATTTTCAACTTTTAGCTTTTCAAACCACCATCTTTCATTTTAGACAAAAAAATCTCGTGGTTGAAAATTTAATAAAACATAACTTTTCAAAAGTTAAGGTCCTGTTTGGATATGAGTTTAGGTAGATTCTGCATTTAAAAAGCTAAAAATTCTCAAACTCAGATCCAAATACATTTTCAACATTTAACTTTTCAAACCACCATCTTCTTTTTTTTTGCCAAAAAATCTTGCAGTTGAAAATCTAATAAATCATAGTTTTTCAAAAACTGAGGGCCCGTTTGGATATGAATTTAGGTAGATTCTGCGCTTCAAAAGTTAAAAATTCTAAAACTCAAATCCAAACACATTTTTAGCGTTTAGCTTTTTAAATCACAATCTTCCTTTTTAGGCCAAAAAATTTTGCGGTTAAAAATCTAATAAAACATAGCTTTTCAAAAGCTGAGTTTGAAAAATAAGATTTTAAGAATAGTGTTTCAACCTCATATTTAAACGCACCCTGAGTTTGAAATATAAGTTTTTAAGAATATTAGAATTTCAGTCTCATATTCAAACCTAGCCTAAGATTCTTAGAATCTTGTGTTTTAAACTCAGTTTTTGCAAAACATTGTTTTATTATATTTTCATTCGTAAGATTTTTTAGCTTAAAAATGAAGAATGTGTTTGAAAAATTAAACGCTAAAAATGTATTTGGATATGAGTTTGAGAATTTTTAACTTTTCAAACCCATAATCTAATTAAACTCATATTTAAAAGGGACCTTAAATGCCGTGACCGCAATCCGATATCGGCTCTTAACCCCACTAATTTATTTATTTTTTGGGTAAATTTTTTTTGTATTACCATTGAAGTTAGTTACACCCAACTAAAGTTAGAAATGTTTAACCCGTTCAGTTCTTAATACGAATATGTATTTCATTATTTTAGTCAAATTTATATTTCATAAAAAAATTTCAAAATTTAGAACATGCATGCAAAAATATTCGGAACACAAGATCTGAGTATTTTTGTTTTATCTGAACTCATAATATTTCGAAGGGTGGAAATTAACTTATTGGACCAATTGACTTACATATCACAAATCTAAATAACAGAGATGAAATAGGAAAATGGAAATGTGATTATTCATTTTTATTAAACTTTAATACATTAAAGAATGTTAATTAATGAAAACACAATTTCATAAAAATGATTGTCAGAAAGTTTTTTTTATACTTTTTAATAAATATTTTTGAACTAAAAGATGAAACATACTTCTTCATTAATCAACGTATTGTTACAATTCATAAAAAAAAATCAACATATTGTTACATCATTGAGAATCAACCCCAAACATAATTTCAAATTCTTTTTATTTTTTTGAAAAAATAAAGTCTTGCCGGTGTGATTATAACTTATAAGAGAATGAGAAGCATAGAGAGCAAAACAAGAACGATTACACAACACAAGTGCCAAATAATCCTAAGGTCGGGTGATATAACACCATAATTGATTGGGTATCAACGGTTGTCTCATTAATCCCCACAAAGACGGTAAGCCTGCGAAAACTGAGGCCATTAATTCGCCTTGGTCAAATGAGACTCCTCGCCCGGGCAAATTATTTTTTTGTTAATTTAAAATTTACCATTTTAGTTTTGCATTGTGAGTGCTATTACATTTTATTTACATTGGTTTACTCCAATACATCAATACCCTTATAACTTGCAATTTCACTCTGGACATAAAGATCAGCTTTGGAAGTCTCAATTTAGGTGTATATATCACTCTGATCATGAGAACCACATGAGAGTATTCATGCACGATACATTCAAATGCATGATCTTGTTCACAGTGAATTCAATAAGCGGTTTGTTTGGGTTCGTCAACGGTCAAGAGTCAGATATATTTGTTACACTCTAAAAATGTTAAAATCTACATTCGAGATGAATAAAAATGAATGCATGAATAACTCAGTATAACATTTTCCTTCGTTGATTTTATTAAGCAATTCAACTTTTAAAATGTACAACAAATAGAAAAATGTCATTGTAAATCATTTTTGTAATTTCATTGATAACTTACACGTATTTTGATTTTTTTTAATATATATTTAACCAATAATTTATATTTTTTCACATAAAAGTGAACCGAATGTATGATATAATGAATACATATTACATTACGTGATTTCATATAATGTGTTAATGATGTGCTAACTCCAAATGAGACTGCATAATAGATTTTGTGCATTAATGTCCTCGCAAAATGAATTTGAACAACTGCCCCACTACCTCCAGAAAGCCTATGGACTTTGATCTATTAAGAGAGGTTATCTCTACCAACCTATCTGAATTTTCATAAACTAGAGAGATCTTTTCTTTAATAAATATCAATATTTGAAGGATCTAAAAATAATCAACCTTGGTGAAACTACATCCCACGTGAAATTGTTACCTGCCTTTTATGTTACAACAGCTGTCTTCTCTGGATGCAATATCTATATATTTTTGTTTTGATAAAGTCTTTTTGTTATGTTTTTTTTTTCTGCATAAAAAAAAAGTGTAAACAAAAAATAGACATGTGACCAACTCCTAACTATCAAAGTATAAATCTTGAAAACTATGTATTCCACATATATTCAAAGGTCCATGAAGCCTTGATAAGATGCCAAGGAAGCACTCACGTGACAAGATTTTTTTTTTGTTCGGATGAATTCTTTAATTTTATGGAAACACTGATGATAACTCACTCACCCATGTAAAGAATTAAATGATCAAATGAACCATCATTTTAAATTGCATTTTTGATTTACATGTTTCAACCAAATGGAGACCCTAAAACGTATCAAAAAACTATTAAAAATATCCAACAAACAAGCGTTGGGATCTTTAAACAAATTTATAATTACCAAAAGAGAAGAAATTCAAAATTTTACTTATAAAAAATTGAAAACCTATATTACAAGTCTTCCTTTTTATACTAATAACAAAAATAAAAAATTGTAAAAAATAGTAAAAATGGAAGTTTGCTATAATTAAATTTACGGGATCCTAGATGATCATTGAAATTGATAAAGTTTAATTTCAAATTGTTATGATAAAGATATCTCAAATATAAAAATGATTAAAAATAATAAATTCACTATTTTAAGTGCCTAAAATGGTAAAAATTAACAAATAAGTGCGTATAATGGCGTATGGACTACTTTTGAAGATCTCATCAATTTTTAATTCCAGTAATTTCATGTGATTCTAAGAGTGGTTCACCCTTAAATCTCCTAGCCGGTTCATCGCTTTAGGAATGCCTCAACCATCCGTTTTGCACCACCTTACAACGTATGATTCAGAGTGACAACTTTATATAAAATGAATCCATTAATTGACTGGTAAGATAAAGCAATCATTCCAGCTAATCATCACATGATCCAATGCCACTTCCACCGACACTACTTTCCATCTTATTAAAACTATCATTCACAATTAAAAATAAGACCTCCCAATTCCCACTAATCTACAACAATGCCCTATCTGAGAACAGATTTCATTTATTTAATTCATAGTGCTTTGGATGAACAGCTAATGTCACATTGTGACATTTTAATGATATAACTTTATAAATACTAGAATTCTAATATTATATCATGACCTTATATGGTTTCTAAGATGACTCATTTGATTATTAAGTTAAATATGGCATATATAAGTTAAAATGCATGCATCTGTGTGACGTCGATTTTTTAAACTAAATGCTATCAATGAAATACATGCATTTAAAATATTAATATTTAGAATAACTTGATCTAATATAGCATACATTAACAAACACGAAAAAATGAAAAAGTGACTCTAAGAATGATCATGTGTACCACCACCTATATGAGACAAGGGGGCATTCTAGTAGTATGTATCAAAATGGGGTCTATTTATTGATCAAGCACATCATGGTCCATCAACATAAAAGAGAAACAAACACCTACGATAACTAACAGATCCACTACCTCACAAAGTTTCCAAAAAACAGACCCCCTCATCACACCCAAAAAGAAGTTAAAAAAAAGAAAGAAAGTAATGATGGGAGGCCATTGTTGCAGGAGTGGGCATCTGTTGATGTTCTCAATGGGTAGCTTGCTTTTGCTTTGGCTCTCCATGTTCACAATTTCAGGGGCTGAGGCATACAAGAACTACACAGTTGGGGACAAACTTGGTTGGTTTGATGATCTTCAGACACCAGAAATCAACTACCAAAAATGGGTTGATGGCAAGAACTTCAGCTTGGGTGATTTCCTCAGTGAGTTTCTATTCCAATATCCTCTTCTTTTTTTAAAAAAAAAAAAACTGTGTAGGTTTGATGGTTCCTCTTACAATGTTTTTGGGCAATTTCACAATATATATGTACAGAAATATTTTTTTTTTGTGGTTTCTTGGAGAGAAGTGGATGATCATATTTTAGTGAAAGCTAGTTATCATGGGTTTATGATTTTTTTATATTAATTATGATATATGGTTTTTCATGATGTTTTAAATTTACTTTTTTAGCTTTTTTCTAAATTATGTGATTATTGTATTACATTTAGCGCATGCTAACTATGCTACAAATTAATTTCTTTATTTTTGTGTGCCCATTTTAAATTATAATCAACGGTCACAATCATTCTGTCAAAATTAAATGGAGCTATTTATTGCTCATAAAATTCACAAATTGTATAAATTTGTTGAGTTCAACACTTCAACCATTTTATATATGTCTTGTATTACAATATTTAAGGAGTCAAAATTATAATAAAACCATACATGTTAATCTGTTTTTTTTTTTTTTTTACTTCAAATCTAATTCAGTATTGTATATCACTAAACTATGCTATGAATGCAAAGTTTAATTTGTTATACTAATTTTCATTCATATTGTTTATATCTACATAATTAAATATGTGATGATTGTTTTTATAGTCTGGAGAAAGATAAGCGTATCACATGCATAGTCGGCCTTTTGAAGAACACCCGCCACCAAACAATAACAGCTGTCCGATCAAGACGTCGTGGTCCCCATAACCGTTGAAACGGTGGATCCATGACATGACCCCGACACCCACAGCTTACCTAATCTTTTTCTCCATAAACGAAATATTAGTTTTATACATGTATCAAATACACATAGACTTAATTACATGTTTAACTATACATAAAAAAATTACATTTTTAATTTTAAGTTTGATTTGATTAACACAATATAAATAAAATATTTATAGAATATTAAATCATTTAAAAAACCCATTCCTTTTAATATACAGGATAATGAATTTGTATATAATGTGATATATATATTAATATCTTTAATTTTAAATTATTAAAACTTCAATATATTTATATGATTAACTTAAATCTGATTTATATGAATTTGATTTAAAATCTTAAATTTTGAAATAAATAAGATATGAATAATTATTGAATTTATGAGAAGTCAAAAAAAAAAAAAAACATTTGAGTCACTTTTCCTTTTCTAAGTAATAGAAAATGTTATTATTTCAATATTTTTTTTGAAGTATATAACTATCCAACTAGATACATAATTTTTTTAAAAAATAAAAATTACTTCAAAATCTAATGCACATATTTTTTAATTTTCATAATAAAATTTACACTATATGCTTTACCTAATGAAGTTTTATTTTACATCTTTTTTTGTTAAAAATACTCTTTAATTAAAAAGAAAATAAAACACACGGTCCTATGAATTAAATTTGTAAATATTTTTATATTTTTCTCAATAAAACATATCTGTACTCCAATATTCTAAAGCGACAAAAGTTTTCATCTTGGATGGCATATTGGTAATTTTGCAAGGAACAGACAAGTTTTCGACCTACTCAGCGGGACAACTGAGCTGACTATTTTCATTTAGGACCCCAATTATCTGATATTTATAACTAGGTCCCTGAAAAAAATCAGCCAATTTTGTCAACTACCTGTGTTATTTGCAGATAGTCCCCCAAGTTCCCTGATATTTATAATAAGATACCTGACAAAAATCGGTCAATTTTGTCTTTTTGTGGGATATTTGAATTTCAGCCCTCAATTTCAACCGGTTTCACAAATAGACCCCTACCTATCTTACAAAGAGATCCCTAATTCAGATTTCTATATTTATAACAAGATTCCTGATCCCAAAACATGACTTGCTGAACTTTAAATCACATCCAAAGTTTCTTTTTTGAACCATTAAGAAACATATAAAATTATAAAATAAATATTTTAGTCTCATTATTTAAACTCATAAAGTTATTTATAAGTAGTCTCTACTATACGATTTCAATTTTCATTTTCATATTTACATTAATAATTGATTATCATAAAACTAACTATTCCATAAATTTTCATAAATCTTTTTATTTCACGTAGGAAGTGTATCCACTTGTTCTTGACTCTCTCTCTCTCTCCCTCTCTCTCCCTCCCTCTCCTTTTATAAATACTAAATATGGAATTCTGACTTTTGATAAAAAAAAATTAAATCAGTTTCTTTATTATAAGGGTCATAAATATTATTGACTATTTGTTATTAAAAACATTATAATATGTATAAGGGTCAAATTCTTTTAGAACAGAAGCTTGAATAATTTTAGATATTAGAATATTGGTTTATTTTTAAATTTTTTGTTACTCCCTCTTTATTAAAGTTTTTAAATTGCACTACATTTTTTTTATCTATGTTATTCTTGAAGAAATGAAGCTTACAAAATTGTTTATGATGTTACTTGATAAAAATTTATTTTGCTTACCTATGAGTCTAAGATAATATGTATGTATACACTTTCTTAATATGGTTTATGAATTAAGATGTTCTCCACGATTAATCATTCAAATAAGAAATAGCATCATTTGCCTATGCTTTTTGATAATTTGATATCATCAAATTTAGAGTCTAAAAAATAAGGAGACTTTATTTATCATATTAGAAACGCATTTTATTAACATTGATTCCCATGCAGTCTTCAACACGGACAAGAACCACAGCGTGATCCAGACCTACAACCAGACCACCTACAAACTCTGCGACTACTATGACGCCACCGACGACACCACCGAGTGGTCCAGCGCCCAGCCCGCCGTCGACAACACCGCCGTCACCGTCGCCGTCCCCCTCCTTAAGGAGGGGACCACCTATTTCTTCTCCGGCAACTACGACGGCGAGCAATGCCAGCACGGCCAGCACTTCGAGATCGACGTGTCACACGGCGCCGGCCTCCCGCCAGATCTGAAGAGCCAGTACTCCTCCGGTGGCGGCGACTCGCCAGGGCCGAGTGCGAGTACTTCCGGTGCGGACGATCAGTCGACGCCGGATACAGTGATTCCGTCAAATTTTGACAAGCCGACGGACAATGGAAACGCGAAGGAGGCGTCGACATCGGCGGCGGTGGTTGGTGGTGGTGGGGGTTTGGGTCCGATGGGGGTGGTGGTGGTTGTGGGGTGGGCTTGGATGGTTTGGTGAGTTTTGTGACTCACTGAGTTGAGGGTTTGATGTTGCTTTTGTTTGGATTTATTGTGTATTTGTGATTTTTTTATAAAGAAAATGATATAAATGATGTATTTTTATGTAGATAATTTTGAGTTTCAATTTATTATAAGCATGTTTTATAAAAAAATTCACTGTGATATCAACTTTGTTATGGTTGTAAAATGGTTCTCCAGAATCATCACATAATAAATCAATGTGAAATGAAGTTTTTATTTGTGCAAATAAATGAAACAAGAGGGCGAGGGCGTCATGGTATGTGATAAAAAAAAATGGTTTAGGAGAGCGACAAGCGGAGGTATGTTAGTTTTAGTTGAGTCAATATTACTGTCTTAACAAAATTGAGACAAGAAAAGTTCAATAAAAAAAAATTGAATTAATTTTAAAAATTACTGTTAAAACTAACATGACAAAAAGGTCAAGGAAACACTAGGCCATATATTTTCATAATCCTCTAGTGCCGTATAAGTGTCTCTCAGTAATTAATACCCATAATGTAGTATCTCTCATTAAGTGTCTTTCATTAATTAATTAATTAAGTTTACTTTTTTCAAATATTGCTCATACTTCACATTCCTTTGAGGAGGATGCATATGGAAATAAAGTTCTATTAATTTTATGGGTTATAATAAAAAATAAATTTAGTTAAATAAATTATTTGAAAGTAAATTTTGTTTTTCTTGTTTGTACGATAGTTGCCTAAAAAAACAGAGGAGAAGACTAGAACTGTATTATAGAAATATAAATATTATTGAATGAAGTGTGTTATTTTAAAAAATGGGCGGTTATATAAACCCCTCAAGATACTCACCCCACCTCATTTTTTTTATCCCACCCCATCAGATTTTTACTTTTTGTGAACCCACCCCAATATATCTATGATTATATTCTTCACAACCCCACCCCACAGACATTTTTGAAAACTCTCTTTTTGCTCTACCTCTTCATCTCCCACCTTCGTCGGCCTCTCCACCGCCCTTCACGCCGACGTCGACATCAGCACCTCCATTTCCTCCCCACTGACCAACTCCTCCGCCGCCGCATCGTTCATCGTCACTCCCCTCTTTCCTGTCATCCGCCACTTCCACTGCACCTCCTCGCCGATGAGAGCAGGTGAAACGTCGTTAAGTATTCGCCATGCTCAATGAGCTACCACGACTCTGCCATGGCGCGGGTGGTCACGTAGAGGTTCCTCAACTGTTCGATCTTCGACTCTGATGATGAGACGGCTCTCGGTGTCGGGACCACCATGGATCATCTGCAATAGAAGAGCTCTTGCGACACCAGATCTCTGAAACAAACTCACCAACGCCAATATGAGGTTGCTGCCACCGGTCCTCCTTCGCGTATAGGTCTTCGATCCTCACCACGGATGAGCCCCTGCAGACGAGCATCGACAGGTTGCCGCCGGCGTAGACGACGGTGATCTCCTTGGGAGCCACCGGAGCGAACCCGATCTGGAGGTGGACGTCCTCCGTCGGCTTCCCCTTCTTTCCGAATCCTAAGGCGTGGACGAGGATCTTGAGGTGCATTAACTTGGTCGACAATGGCGTGGATGGATGGGGTGAGTTGGGTTACTTTCAAAAACTTAAAAAACCATTATTTAATAGTTTATTGTGGGGGTGGGGTGAGGATCCCTTGGGGGTGCTGGGAACCTCCCCTTGAAAAAACTGCAAATACTGCAAATATACTCATCTTTGTTGGACCGTAAAAATACTAGATATAATATAACATTATAATATTGATTTATGTAAGACTGAAAAGCTGTATCAACTAATTTGAGACAAAGAAATTTTAATTTTGGTCATACCTAATAATACATATAATAAATTTTTTTAAAAAAATGATATGTCCCGTGTGCACAGCTTTGTTTGCATCTTTCATTGTTTTTTAAATATATACTCACCGGTTAAAATACTTATTAACAAAAAAATGATTTATATAATTAGATAAACTAACACATTTTTTTTATTAAAAAATTAGAAAAATTAAATGATATATATGTTTATAAGACACAACAATGTATAAGTTTTTTGGGTTACAGACTTGTAAACAAACTACACAACTAAATGCACATACCCTCGCTGGCGAGGTGAAAGAGATGCACATGTCTTAAGACGGATGACCCAGAGGTTCAATCCAGGTCCGACCTGTCGGTGTTGGATTTTTGACGCGGCGTTGTCGTGAATCCGGGTTCCGTCAAGTTTGGTTCCGTTACGCGCACGGCGCTTCGAATCACCACTTGATGGATCGTCCAAGGTTGCCCGACCGCTTCCAGGGACGTTGGTGTGATCGCCACTTGCTTTTCCTCGAAAAGCAAGAAAAAAGGATGTTCTATTACTCGCCTTCAACGGGGGATATGGGTTCTCCTCTCGAGGATCACGGCCGGCCGTGCCTTGAGGTGTTCAAGCTCAGATTGATCCTGCAAAACCCAAAGAGAGAGAGAGATACTTTCTTTTTTTTTTTGTGCAGGATTGGCAAACGAACCAGGAGGGCTTGTCGGGTTTGACGATCTGTGGGTGGATTGTCGAGTTCGACGAGTTAAATGGGGATTGTCGGGTTTGACGAGTTAACAGGGGGTTGTCGGGTTTGACGATCTAAGGGTGGATTGTCGAGTTCGACGAGTTGAAGGGGGATTGTCGGGTTTGACGATCTATGGGTGGATTGTCGAGTTCGACGAGTTGAAGGGGGATTGTCGGGTTTGACGATCTATGGGTGGATTGTCGAGTTCGACGAGTTGAAGGGGGATTGTCGGGTTTGACGATCTATGGGTGGATTGTCGAGTTCGACGAGTTGAAGGGGGATTGTCGGGTTTGACGATCTATGGGTGGATTGTCGAGTTCGACGAGTTGAAGGGGGATTGTCGGGTTTGACGATCTATGGGTGGATTGTCGAGTTCGACGAGTTGAAGGGGGATTGTCGGGTTTGACGATCTATGGGTGGATTGTCGAGTTCGACGAGTTGAAGGGGGATTGTCGAGTTCGACGAGCCAGGGGGGATTGTCGGGTTTGACGATCTATGGGTGATTGTCGAGTTCGACGAGTTGAAGGGGGATTGTCGAGTTCGACGAGCCAGGGGGGATTGTCGAGGGTAAACTCCAAGAAAAATTTAACAAAATTAGTGGGAGGCTTTATGTTAACAAGAAACTGAGAAAAACAAAAAAAGAAAAAGAAAAACAGCATATAAACAGTATATAAAAGGGTAATAACAAACATATAAAGCAGTAAATGACAAATAAAGCAAACAGAATAAAACAAAAAGGGGTTAGTAGTCCTTGGGAGGTACCCAAACTTGTAGAGGGGAGTGTTCAAATGGTCCCTAAACCAACTGACCAACGATCCAAGCTAGGGTCGTCCGCCAGCTGCGTATAGTTTCCAAAAGAACTGATAATAGTCTAATGATGTACTCCAACACTCTCAACTTTGATTAAACTTATATTATTTAATTTAGTAAGCTTATTACAACTTGTTTAAGAGTTTTAAGAGGAAATGATATGTTATACAAGTTCTTTTTAAGTAAAAAAAAAAGAAAGGAAAAAAAAAGAAAGGGAAGGGAAGGGAGATGAGGGTGGTGGGTGGTTGTTTGGAGGGACTGCTGGTGTAGGGAGTGGTGGTGCTTGGAAATGGAGGGTGGAGGGTAGTGAGGGGCTGTTGGTGATGAAGAAGGATGGATGGGTTCGGATGGGTGGTGTTGGGAGAGAAGATGTAGGTTTTGAGTGGTGAATGAGGGAGGTGGGTGAGTGTTGGTGTGGCTGCTGGTGTAGGAGGTGGTGGTGCTCGAAAATGGAGGGTGGAGGGTGGTGAGGTGCTGCTGCTGGTGTGGGAGGTGGTTAGGGGAGGTTGGGATGGCTTTGGAGGGCAAAAGGTGGGGTAAAGATGAGTTAGAGAGTGCTCTCCTCCTCCAAACGCCTCCCTTTTATAGCCCCAAACGACCACCACCTTCTTGACACCTGTTTGGGGAAGTCATGAGTGCCCCACGACGCTCCCACGTTCACCCGAAGTGGCTGACGTCGGTGGAGAGGCGGAAAAAATCGAGCCATGCCGTCCTTTCCGAGCTGAACTTATCCCAGTATTTTTGACGATCCGTCATCCCATTGTCGAGGTCGACAATCCCACCAAAGATCGTCGAAGTCGACGATCCTCAGAAAGATCGTCCAGTTCGACAATCCCACCAAAGATCGTCGAAGTCGACGATCCTCCGAAAGATCGTCGAGTTCGACAATCCCCCCAAAGATCGTCGAAGTCGACAATCCTTAGAAAGATTGTCCAGTTCGACAATCCTTTCAAAGATCGTCGAAGTCGACGATCCTCGAAAGATCGTCCAGTTCGACAATCCTTTCAGAGATCGTCGAAGTCGACAATCCTCAGAAAGATCGTCCAGTTCGACAATCCTTTCAGAGATCGTCGAAGTTGACAGTCCTCAAAAGGGTCGTCCAGTACGACGAGTGGGTGGTCGCTTGTCTTAATCACCAAACAGATTTTAGATGTCTTGTATAACAACCCAGGCTTAACCGTTCTGAGCGATAGTACTGCTTCTCTTGAGCTTTTCTTTAGACTTATCACTTGTTGCGCTCATGCTTTCTTTTCTTCCCTTTCCCTACTCAAGTGATTATTCTGGCTTCGGGAAGATCATCGGGCTTAGACCTGCAAACTAAGATATCACAAATAATAAGTGTTTCACAGTTCTGACCGATCAAAATGGGGTATCTACAATTGCCCCTCCTCGGATGGTGTTTTAAGTGAAGCTTGAAGCGCCATTCGAGGATAAGAAGAGAGACCTCATTTTGATCGGTTTAACCATCAGGCATTGTTTTCTGGTAAATACAAGTCAGGAGATAAACATGGAAGCAATTTTCTTATGATCCATTAATGAAATGATCATTGAAGGGAGAAGGAAATATTTGATCTAAATGTCAATGAGCGATCCAACCCTTGGTTGGGGTTCCTAGCCTTCGTGTACTGCAGCCCGGCGTTGGATTCCCTGTGCCTACCGTGCGTTGCAACTCAGCAAACAGGGGGATATCATGACAGAAATAAAAAAGGGGACACTTTCGAATAATTGGAGAAGGATCATTTTATTAATAACTCAAAGAAAATTGGACTATGGGGAAATCAATCCTGACTTGCATGTACTGAGAGACAAAATGCCCGGGTTTAAATGCCGTAGCCCTAATGAAAAGCCTGAAAATGTACCGAAATGCAACTGACATATACAATAAAAATGCTTATAGATGCTCAAAAGATGGGCCAAAAATTTGCTTTGAAAATAGAATGCCAAAATGGTGCTCAAAACATAAAGAGAGTGCAGAAAATCAGAATACTCATTGAAATAGGCCATATAACACTTGACAATATCCGAAATCTGAAACAAAATAAATGTCTAAAAATTTGAAAATAAATGTCCAAAAAATCTGAAAAATACGTCCGAAATCCGTTGGAGATACGTGAAATAAAGTGTTCAAAGATGCTTCCAAGGCAGAACTATATAAATCCAAACCATGTATATGATTATTTAGTATATATATATATATATATGTACATATATGTGAGGGATTGGACATACCTACGCGGGCTTTAAATGTGGCTTGACTACTGATCGTATCGTAAGTAGATTGCCCAACTTGACGGTCTGCTTAAGGATTGTTCCAGTCGACGTTCACTACCAGGATTGTCCAAATCGACGTTCACTGTCAAGATTGTCATAGTTGACGCTCATCGCCAGGATTGTCTAAGTCGACGTTCCTGCCAAGGTTCGTCCAGAGGCAGTGTGTCCAGCCTTGTTTAGTTTTGCTCACTTGTGCTCTCGTTCTGCTCTCCTTTCCTCTGGACCCTGTATAACAACATTAAACACAAAGCTAAGTAGATATACCCACTCAATTAAGCATATGTTCATAATTCAATACTCCCCTTTTAAGATTACAAGATGGCCTTCATTTTGATTATCGACAATCCATACGGAAACTGTTTGAATCGATATCCATCTAGGGGGACCACGCAAGTTCTGTCGCTTGTTTAATGATCATTCATTCGTCCGTTCCCTTCTTGCTTCTCCTAGGCCCTACAAACAACAGACTAGACCAAATGATCATATCTGTTCCGTTTGGGCCCCTGCTCATCTTTTTTTTTTTTATTTCTCCTTGTTAATTTGTCAAGGGCCCAAATAATGATAAAATTGGGGGTAATGGGTTATGGAGAAACAAACCTGATGATGCATGGTGCTATCTTGACCTTGATGCCAGCAACGAGAGATTATTCACATGCTTACCAGTTATTAAAAGGACTCATGGTGATCAACCGTTTGCCATATCAAGGATACCTTGCGTGGTTTTGTCGATGGGGATAGTTCCCAAGTCTGGAAGTTCTTGTATGCTTGATCATGTTACCAAAATGTACTGAGAACTCCATAAATGTGCCAGGATAACATTCAAAGACCGACTTTTAGATGAACAAGGTTTTAAGTAGACTCATGTGCAGTGTGTGGTAGCAGTTTAAGAAGTGGCTCACCTCTAGACCGAAAATTTCACTTGACCCAAAAGAACTGGTTTAATTCATATCTTGTCACAAAAAGGGGAGAAGTGAATGAATGTGGGTGAGAGTAGTGTCCTCCTTGAACCAACTAAAAATTGCCCCAGTCCTAGCACATGTCCTAAGTCACTCGGTCCCCCCAGCTTTCTTCTTTACTGCTTTTTTTTTTTTTTTTTTTATATATATTAAAGGGTGGAGGACGCAGGCCCGCATTGGATACCCACTTTTTTTTTTTTTTTTTTTTTTTTTTTTACTTTTTTTTATAATGGCCAACTTGCCTTATTTTGGAGGGTATTTCTGTTTTTACCTTCTCCTTGGAAGCATCGACAGTGCCAGAGCCAGCTCTTTTGGGACATGCGCCAAGACTAAGGTATTTTCATGGATCATAGGCAACACGAGTTAAAATACAAACAAAAGAATGACAATTACAAATTGCCCCAGTCTAATGTTGTGGGCGATCTTTTTATCCATCAGTGAACCAGGTCTTAAACTGTATAAGTGTGATGACAGTGGTAAGAGCGGTGAGTATGAGTCTATATAAAACACATGCTATCCTTAAGGCTATCAAATCATATCATCAGGCATAGATACTAGGATTCACAGTAAGTAATGGTAAAATTTCTCAAACATCAAGTATTAAGCATAGAATTTTTTCAAATACAGTGCATTCCATGTACCTGAGACCTCGTCCCCTTCGGCGTTCACCAAGCGATAAGCATTCCCGGAATAGGCATGGGTGATTACATAAGGTCCTTCCCAAATTGGTTGCAGTTTTCCTCTCGGGTGTGGTTGTCGAGAAGGCATGAGCTGCTTGAGCACCATTTCCCCAACTTGGAACTTTCTTTCAATTACCTTTTTCTGGAAGGCTCTGGACATTCTCCTTTGGTAAATTTGGGCGTGTTCGGCTGCTCGCAACCTTTTCTCATCTAATAGTTCAAGTTGTAGGAGTGCTTCCCTCCTATCCTCGGGTTGTAAATCCTTGTCCAACTCCACTCTCAAAGACGGGATAAGCACTTCATAGGGAACCACCGCCTCCATCCCAAAAGTAAGGGAGTAAGGAGTCTGACCTGTGGGGGTCCTGATGGAGGTGCGATAAGCCCAAAGTGCATCAACTAGCTTGTCCGGCCAATCGGTAGCCTTATGCGTCTCCACGGTCTTTTTGATGATCTTCATGAGAGTCTTGTTTGTAGCCTCTGCTTGTCCATTCCCTTGGGGATAATATGGGGTGGAGTGATGTAGCTCAATGTGGTGCTTGTTGCAGAGGTCTTGAAATTCCTGAGAAATGAACTGAGGACCATTGTCAGTAATGATTACCTTCGGAGCGCCAAATCGTGCGAGGATATGAGTACGAACGAAGCGAACAAGAGTAGAACTCTTGATCACTATGTACGACTCAGCCTCGGCCCATTTGGTGAAGTATTCTGTGGCAGTGAGGATGAAGGCTTTCTGACTGGTGTTTTCAACTGTATCCCTAAAGGGGCCGATGATGTCGAGAGCCCACATGGAGAAAGGCCAAGGAGAGGTCATGGAATGCAATGCGGAGGCGGGTGCATGGATCTTATTGGCATGGGTCTGGCACTGAACACACCGTTTGACAAATTTGTGGCAATCCCCCTCCATTGTGGGCCAATAGTAACCCATCCTTAGAATTTTCTTTGCGAGCATCTGTGAATTCACATGGCCTCCACAAACTCCGGAATGTGCCTCTTTCACAATAGTGAATGCCTCTTCATCTTCCAAGCATCTCAACAACTCTCCATTAAAGGACATGCGAAAGAGAATGCCTCCTCGAAGACAATATCTGGTCGCCATTCTTTTAACAGCTTTTCGATCATCGCTGGTGGCGTACTCCGGAACGGAGCCATCTTCAAGGTAGTTCTTGATGTCGAAGAACCAAGGATTTCCATCATCAGGTTCCTCCGAATCTATTGCGGAAATCCCAACAGACTTAAGAATCTCATCTTTCTTCTCTTGCTGCTCCATTAGGTCTTGAATCTTGCAGTCTCGAAGGTCAGTGGCCGGAGTTTCTAGCCTTTGGACGATGACAGTCTCCGCCTTTTTGGATATCGGGAGGGTGAGTGAGGAGGCCAACGAAGCCAAGGCATCGGCGAGGATGTTGCCGGCTCGAGGTGTGAAAATGTGGATCACTTCTTGAAACTGGCGCAACAGGATAATAGTCAGTTCTCTGTAGGGCTTGAGCTTCGGGTCCCTCGTCTGGCACTTCTTCAAAGTTTGGCGAATCACTAAGAGTGAATCTCCAACAATCTTTAGATGACGAACTCCAAGAGCTAAGGCTGACTTTAAACCTGCAATCAATGCTTCATACTCCGCAATATTGTTAGTAGCATTAAAAGTAAGTTGAAAAGCGCGCGGGATGATGACACCTTCAGGGGAGAGCAAGGCAATTCCAATCCCTCTTCCTTTCTGATTGACCGCTCCATCAAAATACAATGTCCATGTCTTGCGGTCATCTTCCTCAACTAATGCAAACAACTCTTCGTCAGGGAAATCCGTCCTGACAGGCTCATAATCCGGCAGTGGGAGGTGAGCAAGGTGGTCGGCGATGGCTTGTCCCTTGATGGATTTTTGAGTGACATACGTGATGTCAAACTCATTTAGTTGGACCTGCCATCGAGCTAGCCGACCAGTCACTGATGCTTTCTCAAACAGATACCTTACCGGATCCATCTTTGCCAGATACTTTACTTGGTGCGCAAGGAAATAGTGGCGTAATTTCTGAGAGGCCCATACCAGCGCTAAACATGTCCTTTCCATGAGTGGGTAGGCCTGCTCATATTCAATCAGAGTTTTGCTCAAATAATAGATAGCCTTTTCCTTCCTTCCTTCTTCATCGTGTTGTGCGAGCACCGCGCCAACAGCTTCTTCAGTGGCCGCCAGGTAGAGAAGTAGCGGACGCCCAGGGACAGGGGCTGAGAGAACAGGGGGGCTGAGTAAGTATTTCTTAAGTTCATCAAATGCTTGTTGACACTTGTCATCCCAAATGAATTCAGTCCCTCCTTTTAACAGCTTGTAGAAGGGTTTACACCGTTCGGCATGCTGTGAAATGAATCGACGAATAAACTGCAGCCGACCGATGAGTCCCCTAAGCTCCTTCAAATTTTTCGGAGGGGGCATTTGAGCGATCGCTCTTGCTTTAGATGGATCGACTTCAATCCCCCTCTTACTTATCATGAATCCCAATAGCTTTCCAGATGACACTCCAAACCTACACTTCTTAGGGTTCATTTTCAAACTGAATTTTTTACACCTCTGTAGAACCCTTTCAAGTGTCTGCATGACCTTCCCGCGTCTTAGATTTGACCAAGATGTCATCCACGTAAACTTCCATTAATTTGTGCATCATGTCGTGGAAAATCGAGGTCATGGCGCGCTGGTACGTTGCCCCGGCATTTTTAAGGCCGAAGGGCATTACAACGTAGCAGTAGGTCCCCCAAGGAGTGATGAATGATGTCTTCTCTTGATCTTCTTCTGCTAGACGGATCTGATTATAACCCGAGAAACCATCCATAAAGGACAGCATCTCGTGTCCCGCAGTATTGTCAACAAGAATGTCAATGTGTGGAAGAGGGAAATCGTCTTTCGGGCAAACCCGATTGAGATCTCGAAGTCTACACACACACGGACTTTGCCATCTTTCTTGCTTACCGGGACAATGTTGGCTATCCACTTTGGGTACAGCACCACCCTGATAAACTTTGCTTGGTGTAGCTTATCTACTTCCTCCTTCACCTTCATGGCCAACTTTGGATGGAGCCGCCTTAGCTTCTGCTTTATTGGTTTGGCGTCTGGTTCCAGAACTAGCCTATGCTCAACCAATGAAGGGTCAAGACCAGGCATGTCTTCGTAAGACCAGGCGAACACATCCGAATAGCTCCTCAACACCTTCTCCAAACTTTCTCGCTCGCTCGGATTTAGTTCCGCACTGATCAAGATGATCTTAGGATCAGTGGCGGTCCCGAGATTCAACTCCTCCATCCTTTCCTCCTCACTTGCCGTCTGCTCATCAAAGTGTTGAAGGCTTTCTGCGAACCCCTTTGACATCTCCTCTTCTTGCTCTGCTTCTTCATCATCGTCACAAATCTCAAATACCCCCAAGCCGTCATCGAAATCTCCAAGGTCCTCCAAATCAGGTTCTTCGATGACAGCTATTGACTCGGATCGTTCTATTCCATGGATTACGTGAATACGTTCCCCGATGTCATCGATAATCCGAGTAGGGATTTGAAATCGTGAAGCCTTGCCAGGTCCTTGAGACACATGGGGCATTGACGCCTTAGGAGGGTCGACCAAACTCCGCAGCTTGCCTAGAAGATCAGAATTAAAAAGCGAGGGGTGCCAAACCACCAAAGCGTCATCTTTTATCTCAAACAGGGAACCTAATGTCTTAGGTTGTTCTACATTGTCCATTTTTAGATCCCACCCCTCCCTTAAAATTGAGTTTTTTTTTTTTTTTTTTTTTAAGCAAGAAGTAAAGCAAAGAAATTTTATGCAAAAGCAGAAATTGATTTCCTCTCTTTTTTTTTTTTTTTTCAGCAAGCAAAGCAAGAAATAAAGCAAGGAAATTTTATGTACAAGCAGAAATTGATTTCCCCTCTTTTTTTTTTTTTTTTTTTTTTTTTTTTAGCAAGCAAAGCAAGAAGTAAAGCAAAGAAATTTTATGCAAAAGCAGAAATTGATTTTTTTTTTTTTTTTTTTTTTTTAGCAAGCAAAGCAAGAAATAAAGCAAGGAAATTTCATGTACAAGCAGAAATTAACATTTTTTTTTTTTTTTTTTTATGCAAGATTACAGTGCGCAGGATCGAAAGACAGGAAAGAGATGAACCTTAGATATGGGAAGAGAGTACTTACCTGAATGGCGCCCTCAAGAATAGAGAAAATAGGATCATCCTTTCGCAAGGTTGGGGGCTGAGTTTACTCCAATCACCCTAGAGAGTCTTGCTCCCCAATGCTCCCGAACTGCATGAATGAGGCATCTCATCAGCAGAATCCGGGTCTTCAACATAGTATTCTGGCAATTCATGAGAATCACCGGGCAATTGTTCATGTGATTCAGAAAATAACTGGTCAAGAGTCTCAATCAGAGAATCAATGTCTTCCTCTGGTGGAACTGAAGAGGAGGATTCTGATTGGCTCTCAATGGGAGTCAGTTGACTGGATGCGGGTTGTTCTGATCCAGTGCTACGGATAAAGTGTTCTTCCAAGCTCCAATCTGTAATGCCATAGAATGGACCCCAATCATAGACATCATAAACTGTGAGTGATCCGATGCCCATGTGGTCTGGCCATATGAAGTTGTGAATGATGTCTGTGGTGCCTTGACTGTACCGCCCCAGACCTTGGCCTCGATGATAACCCATTTGTTCCATGAGCCGCCATCCTGGATTACTGTCAGTTGATGCGCGTGCTTTACCTTTGCCCAAAGTGCTTACCTGTAGTGCCCCATCACGCGCCCAATCGGGTGGAAACTCTGATATGTGCACGACTGGCTGCTTGCCTTCTCTCCTGGAAGGGCTTTTCACTGTTGTGATAGCCTCCGCTTCTTCGGCTTCATACCGGATGCCTCTGACAGCGTCCCCACCTATTGTGATGATCTGTTCTCCGACAGGAAATTTGAGGCATTGGTGGAGGGGGGAGGAAACACCTCGGATTGTCGCCAACCATTTTCTTCCCAAGATCATGCTGTAATCAGAGTCCATCTCCAGAACATAGGCTTCAAACGTGGTCTTGAGGGGACCGATCTCCAAGCTAAATGAACGGAAGCCCACCACTTGTCGAGCACTCCTGTCATAGGCAAAAATTCGCGTATCGGACTCCGCCAGTGAAGTGATATCACCATTGACGTGCTGGAACGTCTGGAGGGACATGAGGTTGACCCCCGCACCAGTATCAACAAGGATTCGATAACCAACGTTTTCTCCACCAAGGCGGTGACGCAAAGTGCCGAAATGTTGGTGAGGGGATCATCATGACTTCCTTGGGCCAGAATGAGATCACAGGGCCCAATCCTTCAGAAACTAGCGCAGCTGGCACATTAAAGGCAGAAATGTGGCGATCCACCTTGACCTTTTCCAGGAAAGCCCTTATCGCCTCCTGATGGTGTTCTGAAGTTTCGATTAGCTCCAATATCGAGATCTTGGCTGGGATTTTGCGCAATTGTTCAAGCAAGTCCACCTTATCACCAGCTCTCCCTTCTTCCACTTCCGCTTCTGGATTGGTCTGTCGAGAACTTGAGAGGGCATATTGTTGAAGATGCGTCCTGTCCTGGTGGTGTGGAGAACTGCAGTATTGGGACAATGATGCCAGGAGGACAAAAGTGGCCGGATGGGGCTGAGGCTGCTGGCTCGGATGGGACTCCGGATTGGTGGCGGGTTCGTGGAGGGAACCAGACTTCTTGGAGCTGAACGGATGATGCCACCTGGTATGATCTGGGGTGGAGGATCGTCCTGAGGCTGATATGCACAGTTCTTTGGCCCAGTATTTAGCTCGCACATTTGACAGTTGAAGAACCTTGACCAGTCATGGCGGCGTGCCTCCCCCCATACCGAGATGATGTCCCCATTGCTTGGAAAACGCAAGCATTGATGACGCGTAGAAGAGACACCTTCGACATTGTCAAGCCAGGGCCTCCCAAGGATCATGGAATGAGGCGACTCGATCTTCATGACCTCACAGTCTACAGAGGTACATACTGGCCCCACCTTTAGAACACAAGAGATCCTCCCGCATGAAGATTGGCTTGAGCTGTCATATGCGTGGAGAAGGGTTTCTGATGGTTGGAGCTTGGGGAGCCCACGCCGAAGCTTGCAGTAGGTGGAATGGGTCATGATGTCTACTCCGGCTCCTGTGTCCACGAGGACATTTCGGAGAATTTTACCGGCAATGGCTACTTTGATCACAAGGGGGCATGTGCGTATACCAGGCTCGGCGAGCTCATGGGGAGCGAATGTAATGGAAGGGGAACATGTCAAGCAAGTGATCGCGCCATGCTCCTCTGATGAGTCTTCTGTTGATGTTGGGGAGCCAGATGGCTCAAAATTCAAGGAGTCTTCTTCAAGCTCCTCCTCTCGTATTTCTTCTTTCGACTCTTCTTTCATCACCCTTTCTATCCCTCCTTCTGAGCCAACGGTTAACGCATTAACAGTCCAATTTGGTTCATTCGGTCCTCCCCAAAGGATGTTTTCCCCCCATACGGAGACAATCTTTCCCCATAGTGGAAACCGAAGGCATTGATGACGAGTGGATGGAACTGCTCTGGCATTATTGAGCCACGCCCTCCCGAGAATTATGTTGTGGACGCCCCCTCGAGCTTTACGACATGAAAATATACCTCAGTGTGCAACGGGCCTACCATCAAAGGAATCGTAACTGTTCCGACCACCGGTCGTCTGGTGCCGTCATATGCTTCTATGAACTCATTAGAGGGCTCAAGTTCAGGACGGTCCTCCACATCTTCAAATGAGCAATAAACTCCATATGCCATGATGTTTCCTCCTGCCCCGGTGTCAATATATGTATATCTGAAGGGGATCCCTGCTATCTCCACCATGATACGAAGAGGGCGATTACGCATTGCTGGTGGGGCGAGCTCACTCTCGAGGAACACAATAGGTGGCGGTCCCACCGGGCCGTCAACAGTTCCGGTTGATGCTTCTGGTTCTTGAATTGTGCTTGCCAATGTGGACTGCTCAGATGGTTCTTGCTCAAGGGCATCTTCACCAAATGCCAGTTCTTCCGGCTCTTCCATGAGCTCGTCTTCAGATACTTCCCCCTCAGGGTCTTCTTCTGGCTCTCCTCCTCGGGGTCTTCTTCTGGTTCTTCTTCCGGGTCCTCTTCTGGTTCCTCTTCTGGGTCCTCTTCTGGTTCCTCCTCCTCCGGGTCCTCTTCTGGTTCCTCCTCCGGGTCCTCTTCTGGTTCTTCCTCCTCAGGGTCCTCTTCTGGTTCCTCCTCCTCAGGGTCCTCTTCTGGTTCCTCCTCCTCAGGGTCCTCTTCTGGTTCCTCCTCAGGGTCCTCTTCTGGTTCCTCCTCAGGGTCCTCTTCTGGTTCCTCCTCCTCAGGGTCTTCTTCTGGCTCCTCCTCTGGCTCGTCTTCTTCCATGGGTTCCTCTTCGGATTCGGATTTACCACTATCAGGTGTTGCCGGTGGGGTGACAAGGTTGGCCCAAAGGTGTGATGAGGAGTTGGACTAGTTGGGGGATGGAGGGTCAGTCCCAATGAAGTTGACAACTGGACCAGATGAAGTAGACGGTTGAGTATGGGAAGGAAGTGGGTCAATATGAATGCCAAGAGGTGCAGATGAAGTGGAGGATTGAACAGGGTGGGCCGAGCGGGACCTAGTGATGATATTTCGCAATAGTGCCCAATCAATGCGATCTTGTTCATGAAGATCATAAACAAAATCTCGAAATGTGTAGCAACCACAGATGTCATGACCATGCATTCGGTGGTATGGGCAGTAGCGTGAACTATCGACACCAGGGGGCGAGGGTCTCTCGGGTGGCAAGGTGATGCTATTGGATTCCATCAGTGCCATAAAAATGTCGGGCAAGGACTCTGGCAGTGGCGGGTAAGTATCACGTTTGCCCATCCTTCGAGCCTGGTAAGATGTGGGTGGAGGAACAGCTGTGTATTGTCTTTCGGGGATTGGTCGGGGAGTTATTTGATTGGGTTGCAAGGCTCGAATGGGTTGGGCTTGGGGAGCTGAGTGGTGATACTGGAATGGTTGGCGGAGAGGTGGGTGGTGGGTTGGGAATGAGGAAATTGGTGTGGGGCGTGTCGGATGGTGCACCGGCGTCTGTTGAGGAGCAATCCCTTGATAACGGGTTACTGGTCGAGGCGGAGTATACCTAGATGGTCCAGGTGCATACGGCCGTGTTACCGGTCCTCGACCAGAAGTTGGTGATCCATTTGGGTAGAACGCTGAGATTTGTGGGGTGACCCCTTCTACCGTGGAGGATGGAACATGGTTTTTCTTGAAGGGAGGACGCTGGTTGCCAGCTGGTGAAGCAATGGTAGTGTTGGCACAACGCTGAATGCGGTTGTGGCGATCAATCAGCATTTCATAAGTAGAGCAATCACCATAGGCGAGATTCATTCGCAACTCTGGAGTGAGATTTTGCAGCATCATGTCTATTTCCTGGCTTTCTGTCAATTGCAATCCCGTCCTGTGCACCAACATGCGCCAACGTGCCACAAAAGATTCAAATTCTTCACGCGGCCTCATCTTCTCCGCTGTAAGGTCTGACAGGGATGGAATGCGCATTCTCTGATACCCATAACGCCGGAGAAACCTCTCGCTCACAGCAGAAAAATCATGGAGGCATTCGACCGGGAGGGTCGCATACCATTGAACTGCCTCTCCTTCAAGAGACTTCTGGAAAAGGAATACTAGAAGTGACTCATCCCCCAGGAATGGACGTGAGTCCATATAAAAAGCAGTCAAATGAGCATCTGGATCTCCTCGACCATTATATCTGCGGTACTTGGGGATTTTAAGATCAAGTGGGAGAGCAATGGGGGGAATTTGGCGTAAATTGGACTGGTGGGAGGTTTGGAGCAAGGTTGGGTTGAGTTCTGACACTATCCTTCGGACGGTGTCATCCAAGGTTTCAATAGGTTGGGGGTGGGGTTGGACTCTTGGCTGTGGTGGAGGAGGAGGAGGTTGAAGAGTAGTGGGATTTGGATTCCGGGAGGCTGAGTGCAATTGGTTGAGGTGGTCGAAGGCATTCATCATTTCATCAATCGAGTGATATCCCATGGCCTCCATTCTTTCCTCGAGTCTCCTCCAGGCTGGTCTTTCTGAGGTCTCAGTGGTTTCCTGGTTGCGCGTGGCTTGCCCATGGGGCATTCTGGCATCGGGAAACACTTGGTTCTCATAAAAATCATATCCCATGTCTACCCTTGAACCTTCAGGTCTAGGGAAGGGATCCATGTATGTGTTTCGGGGTGAGCAGCAAGCGATATAGAAGTGGAAAGCACACAATTCAACGACTTAACAGATCAAGCAAGCAATTCCACAATCTAACAGAGCATGAAACTTCAGGAATCAGATAGTAATGGGATGTTGGTGGCTCTTGGACAGAACACCTAACTGGGTCAGCAAGGGCTGGACGTCGAAGATTCTGCTAGAAATTTTTTTTTTTTTTTTTACTTACTGAAGGAAATTTTGGAAAAGGAGTCAGTGAAGGAAAGAGAAATTTGGTACTAGAGATTTTGAAAGAAAATTTTTTTTTTATTTTTTTGGAAAAGCAAGTAAAGAGATTGTTTTTTTTTTTTTAATCAGAAGAAAAGGAAAGGAAAATTTTGAGGGGAACAGAAAAAAATAGGAACTGAAGTTCAAAATAGTGCAAATAAAAAAGTGGGAAAATTTTTTTTTACTTACTGAAGGAAATTTTGGAAAAAGAGTTAGTAAAGGAAAGAGAAATTTGGTACTAGAGATTTTGAATTTTTTTTTTTTTTTTTTTTTTTTGTAGGAAAAGCAAGTAAAGAAATTTTTTCTAATCAGAAGAAAAGCAAAGGAAAATTTTGAGGAAAACAGAAAAATAGGAACTGATGTTCAAAATAGTGCAAATAAAAAAGTGGGAATTCTTTTTTTTTTTTTTTTTTGGAAAAAGAGTTAGTGAAGGAAAAAGAAATTTGGTACTAGAGAATTTGAAAAGAAAATTTTTTTGGTTTTTTTTTTTTTGGAAAAGCAAGTAAAGAGATTTTTTTTTTTTTTAATCAGAAGAAAAGGAAAGGAAAATTTTGAGGAAAACAGAAAAATAGGAACTGAAGTTCAAAATAGTGCAAATAAAAAAGTGGGAAAAATAGGAAATCGGAAAGACAATAAATTTTTTTTGGAACAGGAAGGCAAGAGATTTTGATTGTAGAAAAAAAAAAAAAAGGCGATAGATGAGGAGCTAGAGTCAGACGAAAGCAAGGAAGAAACAGAAACTTCGACGACCACCTAGGGGGTTCATCCAGGAGTTAACACAATACAGATATTCAGTAGCATACAATAACCACCATCATGCATTCATGAAACAGATTAGACTCAGTCTTATCGATGTCTAGTGAAAGTCGCAGGAAATCTTTTCAAACTAGCATTACTCTCTGCCTAGGGGTTTTAGAGGACCAACCTGATTGAGCTTTTCACGAAGGGGGTCCCACCGTGATCGCCAGACTGTCGGTGTTGGATTTTGACGCAGGCGTTGGTCGTGAATCCGGGTTCCGTCAAGTTTGGTTCCGTTACGCGCACGGCGCTCCGAATCGCCACTTGAGGGATCGTCCAAGGTTGCCCGACCGCTTCCAGGGACGTTGGTGTGATCGCCACTTGCTTTTCCTCGAAAAGCAAGAAAAAAGGATGTTCTATTATTACTCGCCTTCAACGGGGGATACGGGTTCTCCTCTCGAGGATCACGGCCGGCCGTGCCTTGAGGTGTTTAAGCTCAGATTGATCCTGCAAACCCAAAGAGAGAGAAAGATACTTTTTCCTTTTTTTTTTGTGTAGGATTGGCAAACGAACCAGGAGGGATTGTCGGGTTTGACGATCTGTGGGTGGATTGTCGAGTTCGACGAGTTAAATGGGGATTGTCGGGTTTGACGAGTTAACAGGGGGTTGTCGGGTTTGACGATCTGTGGGTGGATTGTCGAGTTCGACGAGTTGAAGGGGGATTGTCGGGTTTGACGATCTATGGGTGGATTGTCGAGTTCGACGAGTTGAAGGGGGATTGTCGAGTTCGACGAGCCAGGGGGGATTGTCGAGGGTAAACTCCAAGAAAAATTTAACAAAATTAGTGGGAGGCTTTATGTTAACAAGAAGCTGAGAAAAACAAAAAAAAACAGCATATAAACAGTATATAAAAGGGTAATAACAAACATATAAAGCAGTAAATGACAAATAAAGTAAACAGAGTAAAACAAAAGGGGTTAGTAGTCCTTGGGAGGTACCCAAACTTGTAGAGGGGAGTGTTCAAATGGTCCCTAGACCAACTGACCAACGATCCAAGCTAGGGTCGTCTGCCAGCTGCGTATAGTTTCCAAAAGAACTGATAATAGTCCAATGATGTACTCCAACACTCTCAACTTTGATTAAACTTATATTATTTAATTTAGTAAGCTTATTACAACTTGTTTAAGAGTTTTAAGAGGAAATGATACGTTATACAAGTTCTTTTTAAGTAAAAAAAAGAAAGAAAGAAAAAAAGAAAGGAAAGGGAAGGGAGATGAGGGTGGTGGGTGGTTGTTTGGAGGGGCTGCTGGTGTAGGGAGTGGTGGTGCTTGGAAATGGAGGGTGGAGGGTAGTGAGGGGCTGTTGGTGATGAAGGAGGATGGATGGGTTCGGATGGGTGGTGTTGGGAGAGAAGATGTAGGTTTTGAGTGGTGAATGAGGGAGGTGGGTGAGTGTTGGTGTGGCTGCTGGTGTGGGAGGTGGTGGTGCTCGAAAATGGAGGGTGGAGGGTGGTGAGGTGCTGCTGCTGGTGTGGGAGGTGGTTAGGGGAGGTTGGGATGGCTTTGGAGGGCAAAAGGTGGGGTAAAGATGAGTTAGAGAGTGCTCTCCTCCTCCAAACGCCTCCCTTTTATAGCCCCAAACGACCACCACCTTCTTGACACCTGTTTGGGGAAGTCATGAGTGCCCCACGACGCTCCCACGTTCACCCGAAGTGGCTGACGTCGGTGGAGAGGCGGAAAAAATCGAGCCATGCCGTCCTTTCCGAGCTGAACTTATCCCAGTATTTTTGACGATCCGTCATCCCATTGTCGAGGTCGACAATCCCACCAAAGATCGTCGAAGTCGACGATCCTCAGAAAGATCGTCCAGTTCGACAATCCTACCAGAGATCGTCGAAGTCGACGATCCTCCGAAAGATTGTCCAGTTCGACAATCCCACCAAAGATCGTCGAAGTCGACGATCCTCCGAAAGATCGTCCAGTTCGACAATCCTTTCAAAGATCGTCGAAGTCGACGATCCTCCGAAAGATCGTCCAGTTCGACAATCCTTTCAGAGATCGTCGAAGTCGACAATTCTCAGAAAGATCGTCCAGTTCGACAATCCTTTCAGAGATCGTCGAAGTTGACAGTCCTCAAAAGGGTCGTCCAGTACGACGAGTGGGTGGTTGCTTGTCTTAATCACCAAACAGATTTTAGATGTCTTGTATAACAACCCCAGGCTTAACCGTTCTGAGCGATAGTACTGCTTCTCTTGAGCTTTTCTTTAGACTTATCACTTGTTGCGCTCATGCTTTCTTTTCTTCCCTTTCCCTACTCAAGTGATTATTCTGGCTTCGGGAAGATCATCCGGGCTTAGACCTGCAAACTAAGATATCACAAATAATAAGTGTTTCACAGTTCTGACCGATCAAAATGGGGTATCTACACTTGTGAGACCGGAACAATCAATAAGTCTCGAGCTATAATAGAAAGAACTGGAAATTGATTTTCTTGCCTCTTCCACCATGCCAAAACATCGAAAGTTTTTTCACCTTCTTCTCCAACATTTGGTTCTTGAAGGTAGCGTTGTAGTCAGATGCACCACTACTATTTAGTCGCACATTGAATTGTTTCCACCCCTGATCTGTTCCTCGGTTGTTGTGATGAGGATGCATCGGCTTCACCGATTTGTCTTTGAGTATTCTCCCTTTCAAACCTGTATTATGCAAACATATCTTGTAAAACTGATTTAATTTGAGCTATATTTTCATGATCTGAACCACTATTAGAACTATTAAAACATTGATAAATACATTCAATTAAAATTTATAAACCATTTATTTTAAAACAAAGGTCCATAATAGTGGCTACTCCAAAAATGATAGGAATTGTTTTCCAATATTTTCAAAATTTTGACTCTATTGCTTCAAAAATTGGAACAAAAGCAGTTTCATTTCTATATTGGTTAAAAACATCATAAATATGGAATAAATGAAGTAGTTCCTGGTTGGATGTAGCATAATTGATTCTAAAAAAACAAACAATAGCATTATAAAAACCTTGAACAAATCCCTAATTATTTTTAAGCATGCCCAATCTTCAGAACTAATTTCATGATCATGATTTTTCTGTAACAAATATGTACTAATTATATGTTTATAAGGAAGAGCTGCTTCAAACATCAAATAAGTGGAATTCCACCGATGTCTAATATCCATCGGTATGTTTCTACTTCTAAGGCATGTAGTTTTACATACTTGACGAAATTCTTGATATCTATTTGGAGAAGAAAAAATATAAATGAAACATTATTTTATACGCTCAATAAATGGTTTAATTACTTCTAAACCATCTTGCACAACAAGATTGAATATATTACAACAACAGTGAACATGTAATAATTTGGATGTTGTACATGAAGGCAAGCATCTTTCTAGAAATTTAGCTAAAACATCACTAGAAGTAGCATTTATCTAAGTAATTGTAAAATTTTTATCATAAATACCCTAACTTTGAAGTTGTTTGATGATACTTGTTGCCACACATGTCCTATATGAGGGTAATCAAGCAGGGCAAGGCAAGCGCAGCGGGGCAAGGCGCGCGGCTGGGCAGGGCCTGCGGCAGGGGTGGCGCGCAGCGGCGGAGGGCACGATGACGATGGCGGTGACGACGACAACGGCGATGAAGGATTAAAAAAAAAAAATTAGGGTTTTTTAGGTGGTGGTAAGTGGTAACAAGTACATAGGAGTCACACGTGTAATACACAACATATGTAATGACATAACACATATAATCTAACAATTGGTAATCAAGAGTTTGTATTTCTATACTTTGAACTTTGTACAAATTCACAGCTCTATACAGAAAACAAAGCAGGGAAAGAATAGCTTCATAAACAAGGGATTGGACACCAAAACACCATCCGCCACCCTAGAGTTACTAAACCAAAGACAGGGGGTAGTCAAAAGAAAGCCAACTACCACCTTAATTTGCAAGTCCTTTTCCAACTTAACTAAAAGGAGAAGACAATAACTAATTAACTGTTTAACTTAACTAAAATTGTGAGAACACACACCAGGCGCGGAATGATGGGGTAACAGACCATGATCAGCAACCTCCCCTGAGTTGGGAAAGAAGACAAGACTTGGAAGTCTCAACCGCACCAGTTCCACAAATTGTGAGAGACTATTGTTAGCTAATGCATTTGTAACCCTTCATATGCCCATCCTCCTCAATTGCTGATTGAAGCTCATGCCAGATATTTACAAGATACAAGATTGTTTCACCTCTGGGGGACTGATGGGGCTGGAAGCTGATATGCTAGGGAGTTACCTTCCCTATGGATATGCGAGGCCTTCCAACAGTCCAGACAGTGTAAGCTTTGATGTATATGGCAAAGAGAACGCAGAGCAGTCAATGGGATACCCAGGTGATTGCCGTGGTAGCATCAGATTTAATCCATAGTTTTCTTACTGCAGTGGGCAGCCCCATTTATAGACCTCGTTCAATAGCCTTGAGCTTCAAAACATTAATAGAAGGAAGATCAAGCTACCCAGCCAAACCAACAATTAATGAATTCGGCTCTGCTATTTCGAAGGAGAGCACCATAACCTCCTCGATCATCAGCTAAGGAACCATCTATATTCATCTCGAACCAATCACCAGTTGGAGGTAACCACATTACTGTGGTTATGATTTTTTCCTTGCGATAATGAATTGTTAAATAATGTTGCAATTCCATTTTTGTGATAAATGAATTTCTGTTTTTTGTGCTAACATAGGCGATGGGTATTTCCGTGTGGATCTCTACAAGTCGTGCTGCATTTATACTAGATAGACCAACTTTGATAAAGTCACTTTGTTCTATAAATTTTTGGGAGAGTGTAAGTTTTAGTATCAATTTGCAATACTATTATGCAATGCCACATTGTTAATGAGTTTGTAACACACATTGAATATAGATTTTCACATATGACACTTGATTTTCAAATAATGTTGTCATGTCCTTATTTATTGCTCCATCATATTCTTTGATCAGTTCTCTCTCTCTCTCAATATTCTTTCATTTTAATTGATGTTGGCACTCATCAAAATAAAATTCACTCTACGTATTCTTGTACAATATATATTGTTAGTTAATGAAAAATGATACGTACACCAAATACCAAAGATAGTCTCAGAATTGTGGTATACCTTTTGTTTAAGGTCATATGAATTTATATGTTATTTTATTTATTTAATAAGTATGTATGATCAAGAGAAGATTTTGAGTGTTGTGTATACGAAAGCTGATTGTTAATATATAGTGTTGTATATGCAGTTTTCTTCCAATTAATCAGAATTCTTTATTGTTTGTATAATATGAAAATAAGTAATTGTGGATTATTTCTTATTAATACTCTTTCATTATCATAAGACATTGTACAATAATGCAGGTATTCATCCCCATTAAACATATGGTTCTTCGTATCTCAAATCAAGTCCCTATAACCAGAATTACATTAAATCATCATATATATAAAAGGGAAAAATAAACAATCCATGTAGTATGTGTAATAATATATAATATATAAACAAATAACACACGCAATAAGTATAATACTATATTAATATGTAAGTCTAATACTATATATCACACCACCTCATCCTCTGATGTTTGTGTTGACACCTCAGCTGCTGTTGGTGCTGCCACCACAACCTCCTCTGATGGTGGTGTTTTATGTTTACAGACCAGCCAACGCCGTATGAATAATAGAATTATCAAGACCAGTGCTGCAATGAATAAGCCCCCCAAAATATATATAATAGGTAACTTTGTTGTAGAGCCATGGTTTGATAAAGGAACGGGTCTGTGGCCAGCTTTGTCCAGGAGACCATGTTTGGAAGGAGGATATGTCTTTGAAGTCTTGTTCATGACGCTAGGATTCACTTTTCTGGATTAACAACTAGACATGTTAGAAACAAAGACTACAGAGAAAATTATTTAACACATTATGTAATACACACATTTACTCTAGGTCATGTTTCTAAATAGTTAATTTAGCCAAAGTTCACACATTCTAGGTCATGACCAAAGTTCAACACTATTGCCAAAAGAAAAAAAGGGTCAAACTAAACAACCCTCATTCATGTACACATCATAAAAAAAAAAAAATTTAAAGTTGAAAATTAATCCCCAAGTAATTCTAAATCCCAAGACGTACAAAATGAAAACTCATTCAACATGGGCATTCTAATATCTCATTCCCTTCTCTCTCTCTAATTCATTGTTATAATATATCTTTTTTAGATGAAGTCTTAATTAAAAATAATTTAGTTATATTAGAACATTTTTTGTTAACCACATTGGTTTATGTATATTTAAAAAACTAATATATACAATGAGATTATTTTCTCCCTCTGGATGAGGTGAATGACAGACACAAAATCCATATTTCAAGTTAGTTTAATTATACAATGAGTATTGAAATTACATGAAATAGATATGCAGAAAACATGCTTCTATATTCCCTACAAATAAGAAAAGCATAATTCACAACTCAACACGGATAAATTTAATTGATCGGATTAATTTGTAGCCCACTTTGACATGCACGGACATGAAGATTTAGCTCATTTAGGCAATATATATATATATATATATATATATATATATATATATATATATATATATATTTATTATATACATTTTAATACTATTTTTTTTAATGAACATTAACTGCAAGCGAAACAAAAAGTCCATTTTTATATACAGGAATATTTTTTCTTGAACACTGTTTGATAAATAAAATAAAATAATTAATCTGATGACACAGATACTACAAACTAAGATGAAAAAAAGAAAAACATAAAACATAAATGAGAATCTACTCAAAAGAAAAAAGAAAAATGAAAAAGAAAAGAAACTACAAATTCCCATATAGCCATCATGGTGTGTAAGAATGGCTGAAATTCTAGCCAGGACTGCCTAGAAGATGTGGCATCCATTATAAGTTAACAATGGGAGCCTTTGTTCAAGCTGGAAGGATGTCCATGTAGACAGACTGAAGAACAAAGCAACTACCTTTGCCAGGATATGGTATAAAAAGAATGATCAGGGGAACACGGACGCTCCTCGTTGGTAAATTAGAGTACCTATGGAGAAGAGAGACCAAGAACAAGAATTGTGGAAACAATTCTCCACAATTCTTAATTACCAAAGGGGAAAAAAGAAGAAAGAATTGCAACATCCAGAATAATTACGTTTGGAAACTTTTATTCATGTCTATTTCTGAACATTTTAAACAAAATTTCTCGTTCTATAAAATCTATCAGAACTGAAATATTGAAAAAAAGAAACTCTCATTTGAATTTGAGTTATCATGCAATAATATCATAATCAATTCCATGTGAACAATTACATACCCTTCGTGTTTATGCGTACGAGTGCAGACTGTTATACTGAGTGTTCCATTCCCTAACCTATTATATATTAGGTTAAAAATATAAAAGATTTGCATTTGAATTCATCTTTTGTAAACATCTGCACTTTGGTAAATATATTTATTCAAAAAAATATATTTCAAAACGGACCACGAAAGTGATATAAGTAGGTTCATCTAATTCATCCAACTTAACCATATACAAGCACTATCAAATGGCTTGCTTTTTTACGTTGCTCTCTGCTCTGCACAGTTCAATTGTCTATCAAAAAAAAAAAAAAAAGCTGTAAAATATTGTGCCGGCCCCTTTGACTTTTGATGAACTCTGTCTTTATGGAACACTTTTTACTGCATCAATACATCTCTTTATAAAATATGCATGTATTTTAATAGAAGAATATATAATTTTTTTTTAAAAAAAAGAAAAAATTGTTTTTCTTAGAAAACACAAGAACAATAAGAACAGATTCATTACAATAATTATGGAACCAACACTCAAGAGTCAAGAATATATGGAGAAATAAGTGAGAACTACTGAACTAGAGAGTAAACAAAATTCCAAAGGCTGGATATGAAGTTTGTGTTGAAAAATTCATGTTTACTACATCAAGACCCACATACTTAAAAAAAAAACACACAAACTAAAAGTGTGATCAGAAGCTCCTGTGTGACTCTAACGAGTGAGAGAGATCTGACAAGACTCTGACAACATGTTCAAGTATAGCATATCCTATAAACAATATAATAACAGTGAATAGAAATAATAACAGTGAATTTTAATGGACTCCCGCACCTTAGAGAACCCATCATGTCCTCAATGACATTCACTGATGTCAGTATCCCAAACACGACACCTAAAACGAATCCAATTTCAGAGATAAGTATATGAAGTTTTAAAAATCTGGTGTTGAAGGAGTCAGATTTTTCAACCGATACTGTAATCAAGCTCAAAAATATGATGAAGG
The DNA here is from genome assembly GCA_030737835.1 of Acorus gramineus. Lineage (NCBI taxonomy): Eukaryota > Viridiplantae > Streptophyta > Magnoliopsida > Acorales > Acoraceae > Acorus > Acorus gramineus. The sequence goes on along the minus strand of CM060847.1, from coordinate 1,678,479 downwards.
TGGAGGATAAGAACATATAGAGGAGGAGATAATTCGGGATGTAGGGGTCCGCTTGGCATTCAGGCACCAAGCTGCGTGTGGTAGCCATAGTGAGTGCAAATCCTACAAACATGACTGTCTCAAATAGCGCATTTGCCTTTTGGATGCTCCTAATTGTAGAATGATAGCGGGTGCTAATGGACCTAAAATGAAATAACAAAACCATTAATAAAGCCATTTTTTATTATCATGAAAAAAAAATTCTCCGTCGGAGACTTACTCCTGAATGCCTGCCATTGGTAGCGAGAGGGGCCGCTGGATGTGGAGTTTGGTAGGGAGAGGTGACTGTGGAGGAGCTTCTGCTGTACATGTATATATATGCATAGCATCATGTTAATTGGTTGACGATTTTCATAGACATAGAGGGTATAAATGGAAGAGACTTGTTTGGACCAATTAAATCAAGTCATTTCCATGTTTAACTTATAGCTTGTATAAAAAGTTGACGATAATTTTTTATATTTTGTAAGGACTTATTTGAATGCTATTTATTAGAACTCTGTTTAATAAAGGAATATTCCATATAAATTGACGATAATTTGATTGAGGGATTAAATTCGTCAACCATATATACTTTCTGAGGACCTATGATAATTTTTCAATTTTACAGGGATTAAAACTAATTTAACTAACGTTTCAGGGAGTTATATTGATTTTTTCAAAAATATAATACAATAATAGGTTAAAAATTTTGAATTATGATTCATTATACAAGATAATAGAGTCGGAAACCTATATTATATAAAAATATATAATTTTATGATATATATTAGATTCAAATATTTTTCATTGAATACGTGGTTATCCGTATGTGCATTTCAGATAAAGCATAAATCTAATGATAAAAAATATAATCATCTAAAATGTGTTCAAAATTTGATTATATTTTTATGATGATAAATCTTTCACCCTGTTTTGCTACGTAGCGACATAAGCTGTTATTTTCTAGACAATTATTCCAGTAAAGAGAAATAATTAGTCAATTTCTGTTTGGTTGTGTTTTTACTTATTCTTATTGAGAAATGTACTAATAATTATTTTTTGTTTGGTTGATAATGAATAAGTTGATGATAAAAAAATAAATAAGATTTGAACAAAAAATTATAAAAGGATCTTTTGTAGATCACCCTCATCTTGTCCATCAATGCTCGAGGTCTCAATAGGCCAGCGATCTACACCAACCAGTCAGACAAATAGCGAAGCAGACCGATTGGATAACCTAAAACCAGTTAGCCATATTTTTCCCTTCCGGTTATGTTATGTAAAAATACAAAGTCAACGTATTCAATGTTGTGACAGTCCTCTTATTAACAAGTATACACATTATTATATAATGACTCCCCACACTAAATTTTAGTGTAGTAGATATTTTCACTTTTTTTAAAAATTGTTATTTCATTTTAAAAAGAATAGCAAAAATAGTGTGCGATGTATTTTTGGTATATTTTGAGTTACGAATATACACATTATTATATAATGATTCCCCCACACAATTTAGTGTAGTAAATATTTTCACTTTTTTACAAAATTGTTATTTCATTTAAAAAGAAAAAAAAAAAAAAAAGTGTGGACTGTATTTTTGGACTATCTTGAGTCTTACATTTTGCATTTGAAAGGAACATGGACCTTATTTTAAGCTATGGTGAGATGGAAGATGTCCAAAACCCAAAACTTTAAGCCCTGTTTTGGTTGGTGGTATATTGGGGATTCTGATTCTATCCTAGAATTAGCATGAAATTATGAGATTAAACATATTCGGTTGGTGGTAATTTTACATAAACTGTGGGTTCTGGTAGATCAAGTCAAGTGAAATAATTTGGTAGAATCAAATTGATGGGATTCTGAGATTAAACATATTCTGATTCTATCTTGAGTCTTACATTTTGCATTTGAAAGGAACATGGACCTTATTTTAAGCTATGGTGAGATGGAAGATGTCCAAAACCCAAAACTTTAAGCCCTGTTTTGGTTGGTGGTATATTGGGGATTCTGATTCTATCCTAGAATTAGCATGAAATTATGAGATTAAACATATTCGGTTGGTGGTAATTTTACATAAACTGTGGGTTCTGGTAGATCAAGTCAAGTGAAATAATTTGGTAGAATCAAATTGATGGGATTCTGAGATTAAACATATTCTGATTCTATCTTGAGTCTTACATTTTGCATTTGAAAGGAACATGGACCTTATTTTAAGCTATGGTGAGATGGAAGATGTCCAAAACCCAAAACTTTAAGCCCTGTTTTGGTTGGTGGTATATTGGGGATTCTGATTCTATCCTAGAATTAGCATGAAATTATGAGATTAAACATATTCGGTTGGTGGTAATTTTACATAAACTGTGGGTTCTGATAGATCAAGTCAAGTGAAATAATTTGGTAGAATCAAATTGATGGGATTCTGAGAATCCTAATGAATTCTACCTGTATTAATAACATGATTTAAAATTATATATGATTTCTATCCTTGATTAAACATTTTATTCTCCTCCTTTTATTTTCTCTAATCGGATCACATTACTAATAAACAAATTTATATTGAGTGGGTTAAAAAGGGACAATTTATTTTTAAAAAATGATCAATGTTCACCAAACTGTTCATGAGATAAAAATAAATTACCGAATTATTTGTACTTATCAACCTATTTCATGAGGTTTTTTTTATTGTTTAAAATTTGGCTTTGAATTCTGTTTCGACCTTCCATTTTAGTTTCACTTTCAATTTTAAAATTAGTTGTCGTTTTAGTTTTGGCTTTGATTTTAATTAATATATTTGTATGAATTCCGTATTTGGATTCAGATTTGAATTCAAGTTTCATATTCAGTTTTAACTTTGATTTAGATTCCAGTTTTAGTTTTGTTAAATTAATAATAAAAAAAATTATCTATATTTTGTATTCATATTCGCGTTAGGATCCCGATTTTATTTATAAAAATAATAAATTACTAACTAGTCATTCACGGCACTACTCGTGAATGAAGAATCTCGTTCTGTTAGATCCAAAACCATTCAAGAACTTACATGCATTAACCAATCAAATAAATGAGCTTTTAATTAAAAAGAATCACCAATGTATATAAATCATAAAATAAAAGAAGACTAGTAAACGGTCAGAACCGAGACACCACAGTCACACACAGTCCCTCCCTCCCTCCTTCCCTCAAATTCATTGATACTATGTATTTTTTTAAGATAAAGCCTTAATTAAAATTAATCTATTTAATTTAGAACTAATTTTATTCATGACATTGGTTTATATATATATATATATATATATATATATATATATATATATATATATATATATATATATATATATATATATATTAAAAAACTAATATATGCAATATTAAACATAAATTATTTTTTCTATATAATATATTTTTCATATAGATAATTTTATCATATTTATTTACATAATATAAATTAGAAATCCATATTTCTAATTATAAATTATTTTCTCTCTCTGAATGATGTGAATGACATACTACAAAATCCATATTTCAAGTTTAATTAATTAAACAATGATCATATTACATGAAATAGACATGCAGAAAACAGGCTTCAGTATTCCCTAAAAATAAGAAAAGCATAATCCACGACTCAACACGGATAAACTTAATTAATACGATTATTTTGTTGTCTACTTTGACATGCATGTACGGACATAAAGATTAAGGTAATATATAAATGGGTGCATGTTATTTATTATTTTACCATCACAAATAGGCTATTTATTTATATACTATCAAAATGTTAATTAATGAACAAATATTCCATTATGCCAATTTTAAAAATCAAAATAAATTTATCTAGAGTGGATTTTCTAACCAATAATTAAGAATGATAAAAGTAAACTTATATATGATATTTTCTATAATGTAAAAAATAAAGCATAATAATATAGTTGATTTAGTGTTCTTTTCAAATTGTATATGTGCCTCTCCGTCCACACCCCCCCCCCCCCTCCTTTTCTTTTTTTTTTTATTCATGAATCAAGAGTTAGGGGGTTTTATAATAATGGTAAGCTTTTGCCATCGATTTAATAAATCAGGGAAGAAGTCTAAAATTGAAAGAAATTAAAACAAAAACAAAATACAATCCAACAATGTATATAGATCATAAAATAAAAGAAGACTAGTAAACGGCCGGAATACCTGATGGAGGGGGAGGGAGGGAGAGGTGGTGCCGAGGGAGGGAGAGGCTACGGGAGGGGGTGCCGGGACAGGGTGCGAGAAGACAGAGGAGATAGAGAAAAGTGGCTGTGGGATTTGGAGAGTTTGGTCGCGGGATGTGACAATGGAGGAGTTTCAGCTGCACATATTTATGCTATGTATCTTAAAAAATCATGTTGATTGGTCGATGTTTAACTGATCAGCTTCTAGAAAAAGTTTTGGAGTTGCTAACCGACTGGCTCTTTGTAGATTATTCAAACTTGCTTTTCAGGGAAAAATCCAAATAAAGCCCTATAAACTACTTAACTTCTATATAACCCCTCCTGCTTTTTTCTCAAGTCTACATAACTCCTGAAAACACCTATATAAATCCAAATAATCCCCACGATTAAACTCCCGTTGTCAGATAAAACATATTAAGTAAACATTCTGTTTGGTTAACCCTAACTAAAAACACTGTATATCCAAAACTCCTTACAATTTGTTATAAATGCAGAAAACCCTATGTGAATTATTATTTCACTATTCTGAATAGATTATAAAACCTTATTTGGAGAGGGTTTTCAGGATCTGTCAACCAAAATTTAACTTCTAGAGCTATTTGGATTTACATTGATGTTTGCAGGGGGTTATGTGGATTTTGAACAATCTAAAGGGGTTTATATGGAGTTTCCCCTTCTTTTTATGCTTTGTATATAAATGGAGTTAACCCAAAGATATACCAAGCCCGATTCAAATATAAGCCTTCCTTTAAAAATCAAAACTTGTGTAACAATTCTCTTGTCACTCAAAAAAAAAGAAATAACAAACTAACAAACACAACAGGCTTCACAATGTTTTCCTTCATCAATTTTTTTTTAATAAAGTATATTATTCATGTTGTTTTTTCTAAAATCTTCGTGTATCATACATTCATATGTACTGATTTTAAAATCAGTTGCAAATGAATAAAAGCACATTTCCTTCTCTATGAATATTGTAATTGAACATTTGGATTAAGATGAGTATGAATTTAAAGATGAAACGAAGTTCATACAGTTTATTACGAATTAACTAGAAAGTTGAATTTAGAGGCATATTGCTTCTAAATATAATAATAGAAAAAATAGTTGTTGCAACTTAAATAACCCCCGGATCCAAATATTTTGTTTAGATAATTAAATTGATACATTATTAATGCTAATCAACTTGATAACCCCATGAAAATTGTGTTCCTGACTATTTATGTGAAAACATGTTAGCGCGTTTAAAGAGAAAATATAGTCACGTAAAAAAGTTGTTAAAAATTTGATTATATTTTATGATGAAAAATCTTTCATCCTGTTTTGGTAGTGACATAAGCTGTTATACTTTAGATAACTATTCCAGTAACGAGAAATAACTAATTGTATTATGTTTAGTTATGTTTTTATATATTCTTATTAAGAAATGTAATAATAAACATTTTGTTTGGTTAATAATGAATAACTTGTTGATAAAAAAAATAAGATGTGAACAAAAATTCATAAAAAAAACCTTTTGCAGGTCACTCTCATCCCGTCCATCAACGCTCGAGGTTTTAAAAGGCCGCCTCTACACCAATCAGTCAGACAAATAGCGAAGCGGACCGATCCGATAACCTGAAACCAGTTAGTCATATTTCCCCCCTCAAGTTATGTTCAGTAAAAGACGAAGTCGACGTATTCAGCGTTGTTACAGTCGTTTTATTAATGAGTTTGAATGGATGCATGAGCTCATATTAACTACTGCCTCCTCTGTTTTTTCAAATTCAAAAGAATAGGAAACAAGACAATACATCATATATTCATGTGTTTTGATCACGGTAATCCAGCTAGAACTGTAATCCCAACAACAATTTTATGATCTTTTAAATGCTAAACCCGAGCCTAACCCGAACCCTTGCTCAACCCGACCTGAACCAGAGCTCAACTCGAACTCGAACTCGACACGAACCCGAGGGTTAAAGTTCAGGTTGAGGTCATGTTCAAGTTTAGGTGGAGTTTTTTACACTATGAGTTGGGTTTGAATAGACCTTCAACCCGACCCAACCCACCCAAGTTGCACCCTTAAGAGCTAAGATTAAAGGGTGTTCTGACCAGAGGCAAAGGACATGAAAGAATTTAGCAAAGCTTCCTGAACAAACATGTATAGAAAGTTAGTAAAGATTGTTAAATGTATATATATATTAGGGTTAAGGGCAGATTAATCTTTTTCTCTTTATCCTTTTTGTACTATAAATATTGAGTACAAACACTAATAATATTTTAGTTCATTCTCTTCAATTGTTGATCTAACATGGTATTAGAACTTAAATCAAATTTTTTTTTTTATTTGATTTTCTGTTGACGTTACTCTCTGTTCGCGAGATCGTAGACGCTCTGCCGTTCATCGCCCCATCCGTCGCCATTCGTAGCACAGATCCGCTGCCCCGCGCGGTACCGTCCCCCCCCCCCCCGTGCAGCCCAGTCGTTGCCATCCGCCGTCGCTGCCACCGCCCCACTGCGCCATCATGCCGCTGTAGCGCCGCCTAGCGCCACTCTACCGCCCTGCCACGCCGCCTAGCGCCGCCCAGTCACTCATGCGCACCCCATCTGCGTCTAGTCCGCGCACCGTCCCCACCCAGTCCGCATCCCGCCCGCGCATGCCCGTGATCGTGCCCGAATATTGCGGGATTCACCACATCTGTGAAATATGGTTTCAGCCTGTTCGAGAACTCGTCCCATTCAGCGCCCGCTCGTGCCCGGCCCAGCTGCCCAGCGCCGGTGCACGCGACTTGGATCCAGCACTTGTTGCCTGACCCAGACAGACTCCAGCTACCCGACCTAGTTCTGCCACCCAACCCGGTTCCGCGATTCGACCCAGTTTGGCGACCTGACCCGTCATTGATTTTGTGGTATTTTCATTATTCGACCACTACGGGCTCATTTAGACTTCAAATATAATCATATTGGTACTCATTTTGCTCCATTTTTCATTCTACACGTATCTTGACCTTATTTTTACCATTCGAAGCATATATATATTTTTTTATTCTCGTTCGGCTATTATGGCTACGAATAACACTCAGATCATCGATGTTAAGTTTGATTGTGACAATTATGACGTCTGGTTAATCACTCTTGAGTTTCAGGTTGATCATCCTTGTCTATTGGGTCATGTTACTTGCACCGATCCAACTCCTGTACTTGAACCATCTCTGCCAGGTTCTGATGAGACCACCATCAAGGCCATAGCTGAGGCATATACTAAAGCATTGTTGACATGGAAGGAGGCCGATGCTCGGGTGAAAGCCTATTTTATTCAATAAAATGCAGAGAATGCCAAAAAACTATTTGTCATCCTCGTTGGGATCCGTGTTCGACGTTTCCACTGTAGAATCTGCCCAGATGCGGATCCAAATGAGTCTAGGAAGAGAAATACAACCAGATTAGTAGTAGTAATTAACTATCTCCATTTTCTAGCTTGTCAAATTATTCTGGGCCGTGGAGCCAAGCCGACAACTGGTGCCAACATTTAGCAACAAATGTACACGAACTAAATAAATGAACTGATGTATTCGGGGCTTGTGCACATAATGAACAACTAGTATCCTTGCAAATACCTCAAGAATCCAACAATATTCGTGTGCAAGGGCTCCCAAAGTAATTTTAATTTCCATGCAAACATTTTGAGACTAGGATGTATGGGAAGCTTTCACAATTTATTTCCAAATATGAGCCTCTTGAGTCTTGAGAATAGGACATATGACTGTGTACACTGTTGTGTTTGTTAGTTTGTTATTTATTTTTTTTTGAGTGACAAGAGAATTGTTACACAAGTTTTGATTTTTAAAGGAAGGCTTATATTTGAATCGGGCTTGGTATATCTTTGGGTTAACTCCATTTATATACAAAGCATAAAAAGAAGGGGAAACTCCATATAAACCCCTTTAGATTGTTCAAAATCCACATAACCCCTTGCAAACATCGATGTAAATCCAAATAGCTCTAGAAGTTAAATTTTGGTTGACAGATCCTGAAAACCCTCTCCAAATAAGGTTTTATAATCTATTCAGAATAGTGAAATAATAATTCACATAGGGTTTTCTGCATTTATAACAAATTGTAAAGAGTTTTGGATATACAGTGTTTTTAGTTAGGGTTAACCAAACAGAATGTTTACTTAATATGTTTTATCTGACAACGGGAGTTTAATCGTGGGGATTATTTGGATTTATATAGGTGTTTTCAGGAGTTATGTAGACTTGAGAAAAAAGCAGGAGGGGTTATATAGAAGTTAAGTAGTTTATAGGGCTTTATTTGGATTTTTCCCTGAAAAGCAAGTTTGAATAATCTACAAAGAGCCAGTCGGCTAGCAACTCCAAAACTTTTTCTCGAAGCTGATCAGTTAAACATCGACCAATCAACATGATTTTTTAAGATACATAGCATAAATATGTGCAGCTGAAACTCCTCCATTGTCACATCCCGCGACCAAACTCTCCAAATCCCACGGCCACTTTTCTCTATCTCCTCTGTCTTCTCGCACCCTGTCCCGGCACCCCCTCCCGGAGCCTCTCCCCCCCTCGGCACCACCTCTCCCTCCCTCCCCCTCCATCAGGTATTCCGGCCGTTTACTAGTCTTCTTTTATTTTATGATCTATATACATTGGTGGATTGTATTTTGTTTTTGTTTTAATTTCTTTCAATTTTAGACTTCTTCCCTGATTTATTAAATCGATGGCAAAAGCTTACCATTATTATAAAACCCCCTAACTCTTGATTCATGAATAAAAAAAAAGAAAGGGGGGGGGGGGGGTGTGGAAGGAGAGGCACATATACAATTTGAAAAGAACACTAAATCAACTATATTATTGTGCTTTATTTTTTACATTATAGAAAATATCATATATAAGTTTACTTTTATCATTCTTAATTATTGGTTAGAAAATCCACTCTAGATAAATTTATTTTGATTTTTAAAATTGGCATAATGGAATATTTGTTCATTAATTAACATTTTGATAGTATATAAATAAATAGCCTATTTGTGATGGTAAAATAATAAATAACATGCACCCATTTATATATTACCTTAATCTTTATGTCCGTACATGCATGTCAAAGTAGACAACAAAATAATCGTATTAATTAAGTTTATCCGTGTTGAGTCGTGGATTATGCTTTTCTTATTTTTAGGGAATACTGAAGCCTGTTTTCTGCATGTCTATTTCATGTAATATGATCATTGTTTAATTAATTAAACTTGAAATATGGATTTTGTAGTATGTCATTCACATCATTCAGAGAGAGAAAATAATTTATAATTAGAAATATGGATTTCTAATTTATATTATGTAAATAAATATGATAAAATTATCTATATGAAAAATATATTATATAGAAAAAATAATTTATGTTTAATATTGCATATATTAGTTTTTTAATATATATATATATATATATATATATATATATATATATATATATATATATATATATATATATATATATATATATATATATATATATATATATATAAACCAATGTCATGAATAAAATTAGTTCTAAATTAAATAGATTAATTTTAATTAAGGCTTTATCTTAAAAAAATACATAGTATCAATGAATTTGAGGGAAGGAGGGAGGGAGGGACTGTGTGTGACTGTGGTGTCTCGGTTCTGGCCGTTTACTAGTCTTCTTTTATTTTATGATTTATATACATTGGTGATTCTTTTTAATTAAAAGCTCATTTATTTGATTGGTTAATGCATGTAAGTTCTTGAATGGTTTTGGATCTAACAGAACGAGATTCTTCATTCACGAGTAGTGCCGTGAATGACTAGTTAGTAATTTATTATTTTTATAAATAAAATCGGGATCCTAACGCGAATATGAATACAAAATATAGATAATTTTTTTTATTATTAATTTAACAAAACTAAAACTGGAATCTAAATCAAAGTTAAAACTGAATATGAAACTTGAATTCAAATCTGAATCCAAATACGGAATTCATACAAATATATTAATTAAAATCAAAGCCAAAACTAAAACGACAACTAATTTTAAAATTGAAAGTGAAACTAAAATGGAAGGTCGAAACAGAATTCAAAGCCAAATTTTAAACAATAAAAAAAACCTCATGAAATAGGTTGATAAGTACAAATAATTCGGTAATTTATTTTTATCTCATGAACAGTTTGGTGAACATTGATCATTTTTTAAAAATAAATTGTCCCTTTTTAACCCACTCAATATAAATTTGTTTATTAGTAATGTGATCCGATTAGAGAAAATAAAAGGAGGAGAATAAAATGTTTAATCAAGGATAGAAATCATATATAATTTTAAATCATGTTATTAATACAGGTAGAATTCATTAGGATTCTCAGAATCCCATCAATTTGATTCTACCAAATTATTTCACTTGACTTGATCTACCAGAACCCACAGTTTATGTAAAATTACCACCAACCGAATATGTTTAATCTCATAATTTCATGCTAATTCTAGGATAGAATCAGAATCCCCAATGTATCACCAACCAAAACAGGGCTTAAAGTTTTGGGTTTTGGACATCTTCCATCTCACCATAGCTTAAAATAAGGTCCATGTTCCTTTCAAATGCAAAATGTAAGACTCAAGATAGAATCAGAATATGTTTAATCTCAGAATCCCATCAATTTGATTCTACCAAATTATTTCACTTGACTTGATCTACCAGAACCCACAGTTTATGTAAAATTACCACCAACCGAATATGTTTAATCTCATAATTTCATGCTAATTCTAGGATAGAATCAGAATCCCCAATATACCACCAACCAAAACAGGGCTTAAAGTTTTGGGTTTTGGACATCTTCCATCTCACCATAGCTTAAAATAAGGTCCATGTTCCTTTCAAATGCAAAATGTAAGACTCAAGATAGAATCAGAATATGTTTAATCTCAGAATCCCATCAATTTGATTCTACCAAATTATTTCACTTGACTTGATCTACCAGAACCCACAGTTTATGTAAAATTACCACCAACCGAATATGTTTAATCTCATAATTTCATGCTAATTCTAGGATAGAATCAGAATCCCCAATATACCACCAACCAAAACAGGGCTTAAAGTTTTGGGTTTTGGACATCTTCCATCTCACCATAGCTTAAAATAAGGTCCATGTTCCTTTCAAATGCAAAATGTAAGACTCAAGATAGAATCAGAATATGTTTAATCTCAGAATCCCATCAATTTGATTCTACCAAATTATTTCACTTGACTTGATCTACCAGAACCCACAGTTTATGTAAAATTACCACCAACCGAATATGTTTAATCTCATAATTTCATGCTAATTCTAGGATAGAATCAGAATCCCCAATGTATCACCAACCAAAACAGGGCTTAAAGTTTTGGGTTTTGGACATCTTCCATCTCACCATAGCTTAAAATAAGGTCCATGTTCCTTTCAAATGCAAAATGTAAGACTCAAGATAGTCCAAAAATACAGTCCACACTTTTTTTTTCTTTTTTCTTTTTAAATGAAATAATAATTTTGTAAAAAAGTGAAAATATTTACTACACTAAATTGTGTGGGGGAATCATTATATAATAATGTGTATATTCGTAACTCAAAATACACCAAAAATACATCGCACACTATTTTTGCTATTCTTTTTAAAATGAAATAACAATTTTTAAAAAAAGTGAAAATATCTACTACACTAAAATTTAGTGTGGGGAATCATTATATAATAATGTGTATACTCGTTAATAAGAGGACTGTCACAACATTGAATACGTTGACTTTGTATTTTTACATAGCATAACCGGAAGGGAAAAATATGGCTAACTGGTTTTAGGTTATCCGATCGGTCTGCTTCGCTATTTGTCTGACTGGTTGGTGTAGATCGCTGGCCTATTGAGACCTCGAGCATTGATGGACAAGATGAGGGTGATCTACAAAAGATCCTTTTATAATTTTTTGTTCAAATCTTATTTATTTTTTTATCATCAACTTATTCATTATCAACCAAACAAAAAATAATTATTAGTACATTTCTCAATAAGAATAAGTAAAAACACAACCAAACAGAAATTGACTAATTATTTCTCTTTACTGGAATAATTGTCTAGAAAATAACAGCTTATGTCGCTACGTAGCAAAACAGGGTGAAAGATTTATCATCATAAAAATATAATCAAATTTTGAACACATTTTAGATGATTATATTTTTTATCATTAGATTTATGCTTTATCTGAAATGCACATACGGATAACCACGTATTCAATGAAAAATATTTGAATCTAATATATATCATAAAATTATATATTTTTATATAATATAGGTTTCCGACTCTATTATCTTGTATAATGAATCATAATTCAAAATTTTTAACCTATTATTGTATTATATTTTTGAAAAAATCAATATAACTCCCTGAAACGTTAGTTAAATTAGTTTTAATCCCTGTAAAATTGAAAAATTATCATAGGTCCTCAGAAAGTATATATGGTTGACGAATTTAATCCCTCAATCAAATTATCGTCAATTTATATGGAATATTCCTTTATTAAACAGAGTTCTAATAAATAGCATTCAAATAAGTCCTTACAAAATATAAAAATTATCGTCAACTTTTTATACAAGCTATAAGTTAAACATGGAAATGACTTGATTTAATTGGTCCAAACAAGTCTCTTCCATTTATACCCTCTATGTCTATGAAAATCGTCAACCAATTAACATGATGCTATGCATATATATACATGTACAGCAGAAGCTCCTCCACAGTCACCTCTCGCTACCAAACTCCACATCCAGCGGCCCCTCTCGCTACCAATGGCAGGCATTCAGGAGTAAGTCTCCGACGGAGAATTAATTTTGGGATTTTTAGTTTTAAGTCTCCACAAACCATCATATTTAGTGATCGATCCCTCCTTTTTTCGTATTTAGGTTTTAGTCCCCCGATTTAAAAGATAATTCATAGATAGATCACTCACAGAGACTAAAAAGTAAATTAAATAATTTATCGATAGGTCCCTCTAAGGGATTAAAAATGAACTATCATTTAAATCTGGGGACTAAAACCTAAATACGAAGTTTTTTTCATGATAATAAAAAATGGCTTTATTAATGGTTTTGTTATTTCATTTTAGGTCCATTAGCACCCACTATCATTCTACAATTAGGAGCATCCAAAAGGCAAATGCGCTATTTGAGACAGTCATGTTTGTAGGATTTGCACTCACTATGGCTACCACACGCACATGGTGCCTGAATGCCAAGCGGACCCCTGCATCCCGCGTTATCTCCTCCTCTATATGTTCTTATCCTCCACCTTCATCATATTTTCTAGCTTGATTACAGTATCAGTATCAGTTGAAAAATCTGACTCCTTCAGCACCAGATTTTTAAAACTTCATATACTCATCTCTGAAATTGGATTCGTTTTAGGTGTCGTGTTTGGGATACTGACATCAGTGAATGTCATTGAGGACATGATGGGTTCTCTAAGGTGCGGGAGTCCATTAAAATTCACTGTTATTATTTCTATTATATTGTTTATAGGATATGCTGTACTTTTATATGTTGTCAGAGTCTTGTCCGATCTCTCTCACTCGTTAGAGTCACACAGGAGCTTCTGTTCACACTTTTAGTTTGTGTGTTTGTTTTTTAAGTATGTGGGTCTTGATGTAGTAAACATGAATTTTTCAACACAAACTTCATATCCAGCCTTTGGAATTTTGTTTACTATCTAGTTCAGTAGTTCTCACTTATTTCTCCATATATTCTTGACTCTTGAGTGTTGGTTCCATAATTATTGTAATGAATCTGTTCTTATTGTTCTTGTGTTTTCTAAGAAAAACAATTTTTTCTTTTTTTTTTAAAAAAAATCATACATTCTCTTATTAAAATACATGCATATTCTATAAAGAGATGTATTGATGCGGTAAAAAGTGTTCCATAAAGACAGAGTTCATGAAAAGTCAAAGGGGCCGGCACAATATTTTACAGCTTCTTTTTTTTTTTTTTGATAGACAATTGAACTGTGCAGAGCAGAGAGCAACGTAAAAAAAGCAAGCCATTTGATAGTGCTTGTATATGGTTAAGTTGGATGAGTTAGATGAACCTACTTATATCACTTTCGTGGTCCGTTTTGAAATATATTTTTTTGAATAAATATATTTACCAAAGTGCAGATGTTTACAAAAGATGAATTCAAATGCAAATCTTTTATATTTTTAACCTAATATATAATAGGTTAGGGAATGGAATACTCAGTATAACAGTCTGCACTCGTACGCATAAACACGAAGGGTATGTAATTGTTCACATGGAATTGATTATGATATTATTACATGATAACTCAGATTCAAATGAGAGTTTCTTTTTTTCATATTTCAGTTCTGATAGATTTTATGGAACGAGAAATTTTGTTTAAAACGTTCAGAAATAGACATGAATAAAAGTTTCCAAACGTAATTATTCTGGATGTTGCAATTCTTTCTTCTTTTTTCCCCTTTGGTAATTAAGAATTGTGGAGAATTATGGAGGCACAATTCTTCCACAATTCTTGTTCTTGGTCTCTCTTCTCCATAGGTACTCTAATTTACCAACGAGGAGCGTCTGTGTTCCCCTGATCATTCTTTTTATACCATATCCTGGCAAAGGTAGTTGCTTTGTTCTTCAGTCTGTCTACATGGACATCCTTCCAGCTTGAACAAAGGCTCCCATTGTTAACCTATAATGGATGCCACATCTTCTAGGCAGTCCTGGCTAGAATTTCAGCCATTCTTACACACCATGATGGTTATCTTGTCGAAACAGAGTCCAAACTTCTCAAATAGTCCTTCAGCTTCATAAGGAGTTGATCTTATGCTTCCAATAACATGCGTATTTAAGACCAAAGCATTGCATAGTTTCATAAAAGCTGCTTGTTGAACCAGGTTAGAATGCCTCCCCCGCCCCCCTCCGGTTGGAGAGGAAGAGGCATCAAAATGGTAATGTGCATTACCACTATGTGTTGACCTTGTACATCCAAATTTGAGTATGACAAACTTGAGCAAATCTGGAGTGGCATAAAATGTCAGTTAATCTACCTGCAGCTTATAGAACCAACTCCAACTTCAGATGCATTGTCTCCTTCAATAGCACTTTCTTCAGTTGGTGCTCAGTTCCCCAGACCCCCTTGTGCCTTCACCAACAGAGATCCTCCTCCCTAAGTCTGTGGGCCAAGGTCTCTGATCAGCATCAGTTTGACCCCTCAAAAGCATTGCTGTCTCTAAAAAGTTGAGGATGAGATGGTTCTCAAACAAGGTGTCAAAATATATACAATGATTTCATGCACGAGAAAATTGAAACATTTTGTAGAGAAAGAGAAGCACACCACATTCGAGTTAGATTAGTCTATTGGCCATATGTAGATTAAGCCCTTTTATACTGTCTACATGACAGTATTTAATAGGGATGAAATATCACACAAATAGTCTCTCCCTATGCTTCCTTTATCCCCATTTTCTAGGTTGTTTTCTATTGAAGCCACTGTACCGGCACACATCACATGGAGCATTTAGAGAGATTCAGTGTGTGCACAGTGAGGGTGAAATATTGTCTCAAAATCATAGACAAAGGAGATATTTTAACACATAAGACTTAGGAAGAGCCCCCTTGTCAAAATTGCAATTATAAAACAAAATACCAGAACTCTCATCTTGCATGGATCACTGGTATCTCCCAAAAGTTCCCCAATTACCTAACCAAAAAAAAAAAAGCGAATACAGCCTACCTCAAACTAAACCTGGGTAGGGTTGGGGACCGCCCTTCCACTCAGAATCTTTGTACAGATCCCTGCATCCATTGCAAAATTTTAGGCCAAGGAACAGAGCCACCCTCACCACCAAATGAAACAGAGCATCTCAATTTCACGTTTGGAAGCAGGTGCACAATCCGTATCATGTAAAAAGTTAAGATGATACTTACTACACACAAGATTTCTTTGTGTATAACCTCCAGTTAGGAAAGGAAACGGCTTTCAATGCTAAGTCTGAAGGGCAGCTGCTCCGTGGCGTCGTTCCTTTTTATAACGAGACTGGTCAGGGTCAAAACCACCCTCCTCCGCACCGTAGACGGCCCATAATGGTGTGGGAGCCATGTAGTCTTCACTGCTAAAAGGCTTCCCAGATGCCACCTATATGATCAATGAAGATGCACATCAGTTACCATCAACTAATACAATATTTTGAAAGCTGCCAAGTGAAAACTGAGTGATATGACTAAGAGATGGAGTGAAATTACCAGGTCGTGGAATTTGTCATAATCTATCCATGTATGCCATCTACCATTTACTTTATACTTGGTGACTTTTGCCAAAAGTACACAACATGAGTGGACATGTTCACAAGCAACTTCGTACTCTCCATTGCTTTTGAGGGCCAATGCCTCAGAGAATGCTCTGACATCAGCATGCCATGGGACATTCTCCATCGTTAGCTTTGAAGTGGCAGATCTGAAATAAAATTGCCCAGAATTGTTTTTTTGTTTTTTTTATTAATACATTGGGATCAAGCAGCTGAACCAAGACACTATAATAACTTGACATGAATGCGGAGAAGCAGCTTACGATCCACAGTAGGTGACACCCTTGATTTCGACTAGATCAGGATTACCCACACCAAGCAAGCTTGAATATGCATCTATATCTTCTGCATTCCAGCCTTTGACTAATGTCAAACGATAAACAGTCCGCTGTTCTTTCTCATACAGAGCCTTCAGGGAATCCTATCAAGTAATGCAATAAATACATTACATGGCGGGACTCATGAGTTGAATATAAGGTACGAGGAAACTCAACACCAATTATTCATGATAAACTAAGATTCAATTGAAGTACAACTCTCTCATTTTGCATATAAACAAAATCAGAAGCCCTGTATGTAATTATTGTAAAGATTAAATATTAAGGTCATTAGTGAGGCAGTGATACCAAGGCAACCCATATCAGCTTTGTTGTTTTTACTGGTTTGACCTTAACATTGTAATAGCTACACCTCAAAAACCTTGGCGTTTGCAATGTTGATAAAGCAAAATAAACAACTGAAAGATGACAATGACATGGTTGGGAAAACACTATAAAATCCAAGTCAAGTAGGCAAGGATGTATTACAAAAAGTATGGACTATTATTGCGCAACACATTACTCGGGTCAAAGTTGTAAAAGTAGGAAAAGTATCTCTGCATAATCTCATGGCCAAACGCAAAATACCAGGTACAAACTGGAAGATTCTTAGATGATATAACTCACTAGAAAGAGAATAAATATCTTCTGTGGTATCTTGTCGGGAAAAAATCTCAGCTAATCCTCCTATTCTACGAGTGCCAGTCTATATATTACAAGTGTAAAAAAATTAATACACTCACTGGGGCAGTTTTTAAGAAAGTTTGACATACAACTAAATGAAAGAAGTGATCTTTAGACAAGCAAATGAAATACTTTGAAGAAGCTTTTCTATTTTTGACAAAGTGATGGGAATTCTACCACTAATGTATCATTAAGGAATATGTTGGGGACAGTCATTCCTACAGTCCTCTTACAGTCATAACACATTTCAATTTTATTTAAAGGTAAATACTGACAAAAAATGAAGTATATACTCAAATGAATTGAATACATACCCTTTTTGCATTTCCCTAATAAATATATACTCACCTAACCAAGTATATATGCGATTAGAGAAATCGCATGCTTAATTAGGGCTGCAAGAATGATGACATGAATGACAATGTGTACCAGTGCACTATTATTAAAATTTGGGCAAAAATTCCAAAAGAAAACATAAAACACATCAAACATAATAAGTAGATGAGGGGCCTACTAAAACACAAGCTCTAATTCGAAGAAGGCTTGCAAATCATTTTTTAGTGAGTCATTTTACTCTTGTTAGAAAATGAACACCATACTTGTTTTTGAAAGCTTCAGCAGAAGAAAAATTGGTTTGCATAATGAGACGATCTACGATATGGTCTTGACTACTTGTTATTATTAAGGTTCGGTGGTTCACAGCATATAGTGTAAAACTATTCATGTACTTAGGATACTTGTTCCGATAACTCAGCAGATCTGGTTATACAGAGCTTTAAGAAAAGGATGCACTTAGATAAATCCTATCGCAATATCACACACACTCAAAAAAACCTAACACGGGTCTTCTCAGAAGTAATCTGAATATCAGGAAAAGAAAACTTACAACAAATCGCTCCCAGAAATCTCCAAAGAGTGGTCGGTCAATCGCCTTTAAGCTATCTTTTGTAGCAGCATCGACACTGACATACAGCTGCAGGGTTTGATACAGATCAATTTTGTCTATATTATCTAAAATCAATTAATTATTTCTAACTTCAAAGTATTCATTTCCAAGGTCAAACTGCAATCTCAAGGTGCAGTCAGAATACCTGGGTAACAGGCTTCAACGCTCTTATCTTTTCAGGGAATTGAGCATTGGTAACGAGAAAAGATGAAATTCGCCTACGGTGCAGCTCATCAATTAGTGTATTTATCTCCGGGTACATGATGGGCTCACCAACCAGGGACAATGCACAATGCCTGGGAGCGAGACCTTCAGATAATCGCTCATTATTCACTCCTGCAAGTCATAAAACAACCATAAGTCCACTTTACCATGTATGCTATGCATTGTTTCGCCAGATTGCATAATAGAACAAATAACTGCTCAGAATAGAAAGCCTCATAATCTAAATAGACACTGGTTGGTCATATGCTTCGCTATCTGGCATTCCTTTTGTTCAGAATGAAGGTATAACAACCAGTATTCATTACATCATCAACTTGTACACAGAAGGCAAGAAAAAATATGGATGCTTGCAGCACAATGTTACATTATCAGTTACTGCAGTCAAAGTCAGTAGTTCAAGACAAGCTAAACTACAACAAAATTAAACCTACCAGGGACACCCTTCATTTGCTTTATCATTTTTCTATGCTGGTCAATTGCAGCATTTACAATCTCAAGAGGATCATCCATCTTCCACTTCCAGCTTTTTCCTACAGGATTTGTGTGGTGCCTCCAACAGAAAACACATTTATTGGCGCATGCCAAACTAGGGGTTGCTTCCATGCATCTGATTCATTAGAAAGTATAAAAGCATGCATCAGAATCAAATGTTAATAAAATGTAAATGTGCCCACCCCTCTTTTTTTTTTTTTTTGGGGGGGGGGGGGGGGGCAGCGCTCATGTTAATGGACCAGTTCAAGAATTTTGTGCATCATCAAAACAGAAAAGGGCGGATTGGTTCAAGATGAATGACATTGACAACACTTGGAGGGGGGAGGGGGGGTTGAAGGATCCAAAATATACCCCACAGAAAAACAGAAATTACATTATCATACAAATACTTAATGAAAATCGATTGGCACAAAAGAAGAAGAAACTTAGAGAGGAAGCAAGGCCTCTCCTATCACATGATTCACATCTCTATCTGCTCTTATTATATTTCCTTGACTTATTTTATACTTTGGAGTATTTTTTTGATAGACTATATATTCCATTTCAGAAGTTTGCAAAAAAAAAAGGGTGGGCACACCAACTGAATCTTGCTAATCAATATGGTACAACTCCAAAAGTAGGAGGGCATAAACATCACCTTCTAAGCATAACTGAAGTCCCTAATGAAAGATCAATGTCGGTTTTCTATGCATAAGACATCTTCATCTTGAAAATTTATCATTCCTTGTAAACCAAGACAAACCCTGTGAGGAATGAATCAAGTGAACATTCCTACCTACTTTTTTCCTCAATCTTATTCTTCCTTCCAAAATCAATCCCCCACAGAGTGAGTGTGTGTTTTACAAGATTCCCACAATCCCACATCTATTGTGAGCTTTCAAAATT
This sequence comes from Acorus gramineus, assembly GCA_030737835.1. Lineage (NCBI taxonomy): Eukaryota > Viridiplantae > Streptophyta > Magnoliopsida > Acorales > Acoraceae > Acorus > Acorus gramineus. Next base: position 1,658,381 of record CM060847.1, on the reverse strand, counting down.
GCAACGCTTCCTAACTGATCTTCACATAGAGCTTTGTGATGATGAAACAATCTTCACAAAGCTCTAAACTCACAAAGCATGTTTCATCATGTGTCTATGTATTCGTATTTACTCCAATAAGAGACTTGTCAAGAAAAAGAAGCAACATGAAATCCTTATGTTGCTCCTCAAATCTGTGTGGATAGCTGAGCATTGAACAATGGGAAGATTTCAGTAAAGATCTTTATTAGGCAACGAGCAGAAAGGCTACACAAAGAAGTTCAACACCTCCCTCAATTTCCAGATCACCATATCCTCATCGGATCCTCTAAATCAAGCTGGGATTCTTAGACCTCGACCAGGAGGGAAATTCACTTCAACCATCTCATTGCCTCCAGATTCAGCCTCAGTCTTGAGGGAGGATGGAGGAATTCAGGCAGCTAACATATTTCTTATTTAAAGGGTGGTGGCCTGGCCATATATCTTTCCCTATGTTCATAGATTTATGCTTATTTTACCCAATTAAAATACATATATATTCTTAATTTTGCATTTTTGAACTAGTTAGTGAAAATCAGTAGTGACATCTTATTGAGTAGATTAATAGTTTGATTTGATTCAAGTCTCCTCCCCAACCATAGCCTGCCAATTAATCAGAGATTTGCTGCTAGCCCATACTAATGTCAACGAGAAAATCACACCCCGTTAAATGAAGAACTCAAAATTATGCAATAACCTAAGTGACCAAATAACCATGATTTCCTCACTTAATTAAACCTCCAATTCAAAATTGCACCTCAAAATATAGAACTATTGTTGTGTAAAAAATAAATGGGCAGAAAAACAAGTTACTGAGGGCACAGAGAGATTTAGAAAATTATATAAGGTACAGATGCATAACCTGTGGCTCTCTATGCCATAGAAAGAATGCTTGTAGCAACCCCCTCGCCCTCGAAGCTGTGACTTGGTCCACCTACAAAGCTTAACACCACTATGTGAACCTATAATTTTATATCCCTGCCCAAATCCATGACACTCAAGTTAAAGTTACACAAAACCCGGAGCTCAAGCTCCTAACTCCATTAATACATTGCATTTAACATAACCAATATAAATGCTCTACATGAAAGGAATTCCAAATTACCTGCTTTTCTAAGCTCGTACGGATAACCGGAGTTACCATCTCCTTCAACCCATTCTCCTCGCCATTCAACACCATCGATTTCAACACGCTTGAAGAAGATCTCCTCGACGGACCCTTCCCCGCGATATCCTCCAAATCAACAACCCCCGATTCCTCAGCCTCCACATCCTCCTCGGAATCCGTGCCCTCTTCCTCGTCACCTTCAAAGCCCTCAGCCTCACTCACAACACCCAACCCAGAATCCAAAACCCCACCTTTCAGTACCCCGACCAACCTCTGGCTCCACCGCTCAAACTCCACCTCAACCCCACCACCATCCACATCCCCTCCCCACTCCGCACCACCTCTACCGCCCCGAGCCCCCTCATCCACCCCGACAAGTCCCTCGCGAAGGCGTTGAACCGCCGCAGCCCGTACGCCCGGCTCCCGACCCCGAACACCGCGAACCGGCACCCCGCGAGGGCGGCGGACCCCACCCTGAAATCGGCGGACCCGTCCTCAAGCCACCGCGCGAGGAACCCCGCGTTCCTCGGCGGCCCCCGTCCTCCCACGTGGAGGCGACGAACACGACAAGGGTTTCCCTGAGGAGGTCGTCCGGCTCGTAGTCCGCCGGGTCGACGAGGTCGAGGTCCAGGCCCTCGGAGCGGAGGAAGGCGGAGAGTCGGGAGGCTAGGGTTTTGGAGGTCCCGGTCTCGGAAGCAAAGAAGATCTTTCCCCGGCTAGGGTTTGAAGAAATCCCCAAATGAGTTTCGTGTGGAGGCGGGTGGTCGCAAAGAAGGGGTGCTCTCGGATCTGGTTGAGGGGCCGGACAAGGCGGTCTCGGATCTGGATCACAGACCGAGGAGAGGAGAAGTGGAAAAAAAATATGAAAAACCTAAAACACCATAGATTTGGAAATAAAAAAATGAAAACCCTGCTGGATTTGAAAATAAATATGAAAAACCTCAAAAAACCCAAGATCTGAAAATAAATATGAAAAACCTGAAATACCCTATATTTGAAAATAAATTAAAAAAAATAATTCAATACCTGATAGATGGGGTGGTCGCACAGGGAGGAGGTGCAGTGGGTGGTGATCGCAGAGGAGGTGGGAGGGGGTGCAGCTCGGGTGGTGATTGCACGGGGAGGGGGTTTTTTCAGGTGGGGGTCGTGGTCACACGGGAAAGGGTGGCTGAGAGGGGTGAGAGTGGTGGTCACACCGGGAGGGACTGTGGTGGATCTCGGAAAGAGAAGGGTTGTGCGTAGAGAGAGAGAGTGTGCTTTGGTCTTTTTTTCAGATCTGAGAACGAGATGAGAGAGAGAAGACAAGTGAGAGAGAATGGATGGGTCATTTGGTTACTGGGTGACCTGGTAATCAGGTTTGATGGGATTTTTTTTAAATAAAATCTCGGCCGTTCGATCTAAGGAGCACAGATCGAACGGTTATTTACGTTGGCCGCACGATGGGGTGCACGACCGCACGGTCGCACCCCATCACTTACCTATATATATATATATATATATATATATATAAATCTCACAGTGAAATCCACTCCATCCATTTTACACTTCTCTCTTTGTTTTTCTTCTTCTCCCCGTGCTTGTTTTCTTCCCAACCTTGCGAGGGGCAGAACATTTATATATCACTCTAAATAATTTATTTATTTTTATACCATTAAAAAAAATTAATGAAAAAATGTGTCCTTTTTTAATATTTTTTAATTAAAATGAAACTTAACTATAGTTAGTACTTAATCAAGAAGTAAAAATAACAAAAATAACCTTAACATAATATTTATCATAATGTAAATAATTAAACATAATAACATAATTAATCTCTTGTTCTTTCCAAATCAACCGTGAAACATTCACATTACCCTTTTTCTCATTTTCTTCCAATCAAGATCTATGTTTTTTTTTCCATAAAAAAAGATCTAGAAGTTCTAGGTCTTTCTTAAAAATTATCATTTTGTAATATATATGTATGATTAATTGTTCTCAACATAATTTTAGTTTATTGTCCTCATGTATGTATTAATAATTTCTATGTCTTTCCTAATAAATAATTTGTATGTTTAATTTTTATTTTTTGAATTTTACACAAAATTTTGTCATTCTCATGTTAAATTAATATTTTCATTTTGATAAATATTGTATTTGATAAGGTAAAATATGCAAAATATAAAATAAGGGTAATTTGGTCATTTCTTCAAAACGTTAACAGTTTTATTATAAATTTGGATAGAAGTTAACTAGGATGGTAAATATGCCTAATTTCTACATATTCCAATGATATAAAAATAAATAACTTATATGTAGTATAAAAATAAATAGCATGTTTTTTTATGGTATACATAAAAAAAAACCGTTAAAAAATCACAATTGTATTCTATGATACAATTGTACGGATATATATTTAATTTTAACAATGTTAATAAAGCATCACATGTTTTAAAGAGGGATAAATTTGGATTGTTGAAAATATGTATTAATTTTAATTAAGTCATTAAAGAATGTGAACATGCGTATTATTGTGGAACATCATTGATTTATTTAAAAAAAAGGTTAAAGACATATATGTCCCCGCAAACATGGATAATCTCATATAAGTCTCTATCAAAGTTGGAGCAGACATATAGATCCCCAAAAACTCACAAAACCCAATTATCATCATTGGGTTAAATTTTTATACAAATTTAACGTAATATTTTTAAAATATTCTATCATCATATAATTGTGCAAGTATTACAGTAAACAAGGGGGAGCCAGGACCCCAAGCCGCATCAACATAGGGCTGATTATAGCGGGTTATTGCAAATTTGTTTTTCATATAAACCCTCAAAAAATTTTATATTGTCAAATACCCCCCATCAACATAGGTTATTAGTGGGCAATTGAAAGGGTTTTTTGCATATAAACCTTCAAAAAACCTTATATGATCAAATACCCCCTTTGAAAATCTATTTCCCTCCATTTAAATTTTACATCAATGCTCTTTTAAGGGGTATTTTTGCACAATATAAAAAAATTTAAATTTTGTAGCAATACCATTCAGAAGAGGGGTATTGCTGAAAATAGTAATTCATTAGAGTTATTTTGACAAAATGTTATTTTTTCCGTGGTATATGTAAAAAATGTTAATTGAAATGAGTGGGTTTGAAATTGAAAAATATTACATGCAGTCCCATTTGCATCTCAATTAGCATGCATACATTTGATTTTTTTTAAGTGTATACTCATATATAAAATATATTAATCTTTTATATAAATAATATACATGTTCATATGAAATAAATGTATATATTTTATTTACATTTTTTGTAATATTGTATATGGAGATAGTGGAATATATATTACGTTAACCAAAATTATATACTGCATTAGACGTGACAAATGCAAATAAGTTACAAAACGGACTGAGTGTATTAGCACCCATTATTGGAGTCGTGGGTGTTTTTTGGGAAAAAAATTGATAAACATTGTTTTCACGGGAATATCGGTGTTTGATTTTGAAGTGCTGAAAAATAACTTATTTGGATGGCTGGGTAATTTTTTTTTGTTTATTTTGATTTTTCATCATTACTATATTGAGTCTCTTAGATTTTTGAAAGTTAGATTTGAAAATATCTTTCCAAAATATAAGCCTAATGAATATCTTTATGTATTTTGTGATCAATTATTTTCTTCAAATTCATATTTTTAATTTATTGAAAGTTCATTTTTTCTATTTTTTATGATGGGAGTAATGAGGTTTAAAAAAAAATTTAGATCTTCTTTAAATGATTTTTTATCACTAAATATAGAAAATAAGTAAAAAAAAATGACTTTTAATATGAATTGATTGTCATTATTTCATCATTATCTAATTGTCCTGAGTATCGTAATCATGAGTATTTTTCTGACAAGCTATCATGAATATCGTAATCGTCAGCGACTATACCAGTACTTGATGCATCTTTGTCCTGAGTTTGAGGCTATTTGTGCACAGATTCTTCGTCGCTCTCCCATCTCTCGATACGATTCTTTTTGAGCTGGTTGCTGAGGAGACACGTCTTTACACTGTTGTCACTCTGCATATTGTTGATCACAAATCTGTGAATAATGCACATCGTCAACACAATCGCTCCACTTGGGTCACTTGCTATTATTGTCATAAATATGGACACCTGCAATCTAAATGTCGTAAGCGTGCTCATGACGGTGCTCTCTTATTTATGCACCTCGCACTTCAGCTCCTGGAGCATCCTGTGCACCAGCGCCTCAGGCACCATCTACAGTTCCTCCACATCGTTCTCAGCCTCGAACTGCATGTGTTGTTGCATCTTATTTTTCTACTGATCCTACAGCATATTCTCCCTCTCAGATTACTGAGAGTCTTGCGCAACTCCACCTCCAACAACAACAGCTCCATGACATGCTTCGCTCAGTGACTGGTAGTAATTCATCTGCTTCTACTGCAGCTACAAGTAATCTCGCTTCCTCACGGATTCTTGATTTTGGGGCTTCACATCATATGACTTCTCAGTCATCCTTTATTAGTTGTCCCACTCATTTGTTTTTCACTCCTGTTATTCGTACGACAGATGGCACTTCTCTGCATGTATCGAGTTCTGGTTCTCTTGCTGATCTTTCTCATCGATTTTGACTTCCCAAAGTTTTTCATGTTCCTGGACTTTCATTAAATTTGCTTTCTGTTAGTCAAATTGTTGATCATGATTGTCTCATTACTTTTAATTCTTCTACTTAATCTGTACAGGATCGTCATACGGGGAAACAGATTGGGGCAGGCTCTAGACACGGTGAGTTCTACTACATGGATCATCTTCATATTCCTTCATCTTCTGCAGCTTCTGCTCACTTGATTTCCTCTTCTCCTTCCTTCTTTGATGTCTGGCACCGCCGTCTTGGTCATCTCTCTCCTCCAAGACTTTGTTATCTAATAAGTACTGGTGTTTTAGGTTTCTTTTTAAAAATTGAGCTTCAACCATGTGTGGGCTGCAAGTTGACAAAACACTTGACTCTTCCATTGCCTACTAGTAATTACATTTCTGCTTCTCCTCTTGATCTAGTCCACTCTGATGTTTGGGGTCCCTCCCCTATTCCTTCTAAACAGGGTAACCGTTATTATGTTATTTTTATTGATGATTTTTCTCGCTTTACTTGGATATATTTAATGCATAGTCATTCAGAGTTGTTACCCATCTATAAATCTTTTGCTACAATGGTTGAAACTCAGTTTTTCAAAAGTATCAAGGTATTTCGCTATGATTGTGGGGGAGAGTATTGCTCTCGTGCTTTTCTTGACTTTCTATCCTTTCAAGGCACTTTACCACAGCTTTCCACTCTTTATGCTCACCAGCAGAACCGGGTTGCTGAGCGTAAACACTGTCATATCCTCAAAATGACCCGGTCCTTACTCCTCTCTGCTTCTGTTCCTGTTCAGTTTTGGGGTGAGGTTGTTCTCAGAAGTATGTATCTCATCAATCGCACTCCTTCGTCTATCATCGCTGACATCTGCCCCTTTCAGCGTCTTCATCATAGTCCTTCCGATTATTCTCGTCTTCGTGTTTTTTGATGCACGTGTTTTGTCCTCCTTCCTCCTGTTGAGCATACCAAGTTGTCTCCTCGTTCAGCTATGTGTGTCTTTCTTGGGTACAGTAATGAGCACAAAGAATATCGATGTTATGACCACGTCACTCGTCGCCTGTGGTTGTTAATTAAATTTATTTTGTACCAAAAAAATTATTATGTCAACGCGAGCGGTGTCTCCTTTTGGAAGAGGAGGTGCCCCCTCCGAGTCAGACATAGCATCCTGAGGCACCCGTTGTTCAGGCTATGTGGCAGCTCACAGTGGGACATTTTCATTGACTTGCTGTCACTGCTGCATAAAAGCAATGAATTGTTGCATTGACCCTTCGAGGATCTATTTCATTGAACCTTCGAGGTGTGCAAAGAAATTATGTTGCGTTGTCTCCATTATGCACCTGAAATCCTGAGTTGGCAAGGGTTGTAGGTGAATCATCTACAGTGGCTGCAAGAGGAATGGCTTGGGAAGGCAAGGCACCCCTCGAAGCATTCTCTCTTGAATTGGGTTCAGATATGGGGTTACGACTTTTTATTTCATTATCTCATAGACAGCGCCAAACTAAAGAGGTATTTTTCCTCTTTCGTCAACTTTATTGGTCAGAGCCTCCCTCCCAAATCCAGATCCAGTTGAACGTGGATCCTGCACTCGAAAAGGAATCAAGAGGATACCGGTTTGGTGCCAGCTAAGAGAACTTAAAGTGGAATAATCTCGCTCTTAAGGTAGCTTGTTAGCAAAGTGAACTTATACCTTAATTTGTTGTTAACCTTCCATTTTATATGGTTTATGGGCTAGATAGCCGTTGTCACTTATCTCATAGCCATTGTAACAACTCTCCCTTAATGGCTGCTTAGTGGACGAGTTTTGTAATAACTACTTTAATGTAACTGAACGTGTCCTTAATTACCCACATTTTACGAGTAATGGGCCTTAATCATCCACCTGCCAATTACAGGCATTATAGGCATTTCTCATTTCCGAGGTTCTGCTTGTGGTCTTGGTCTTGTTGGTACATGGAGTCCTGCTCGACGTTTTCCTAGGCATTTGTTTGTGAAGTGTAAGATTGTCCGACTAGACTTAACGATCTAGTCGTGTCTTACCTGTTCGGGATAGCATTCGCCCGTTAGGACATTCGCCCGTGAGGAGTAGGACCGTCCGAGCAAACTTAGTTTCATCTGATCATGTCTCACCTGCTCGGAATGACATTAGCCCATAAGGTGTAAGACCGTCCGACCAGACCTAATTCCAATTGGCCATATCTCACCTACTTGGGAGTGCCTGTTCGGTGTTCCGAATTTAGGTTCAGGTTCTCAGATGTCGGATATGGTGGCCCAACCTGTCTGAGGCCAGACATGTATCATCTTTTGATATGGTACAGATTTTTCTCTCCATAATATCCATATAAAAAATCGGTTACATTTCCATAAATGTAACTAACTTCTAAAAAAATAATGTATAAATGTTTAGATTAGTTTAGAATGTAACTTACTTTTAAAAAATAATGTATCCAAGTCCAAAAAAATATGAAAGTGTATTTTGACTTTCAAAAGTTACACAACCACGTGCCATATTCAAACAGTTTAACATCAAACAAAAGATTCATAAGGTGAAATCAGATACTGCTAGAATTAACTACAAAACACCATATTTTAAAAAAGGGATTTTTAGTTTTAAGTCCCCACAAACCATCATATTTAGTGATCGATCCCTCCCTTCTTCGTATTTAGGTTTTAGTCCCCCGATTTAAATGATAATTCATGGATAGGTCCCTCACAAGGATTAAAAAGTAAATTAAATAATTTATGGATAGGTCCCTCTCAGGGACTAAAAAGAAACTATCATTTAAATCTGGGGACTAAAACTTAAATACGAAGAAAGGAGGGATCGATCACTAAATATGATGGTTTGTGGAGACTTAAAACTAAAAATCCAAAAAATGTAACAATTGCTAAAACAAACAATAACAAATGACATTGAAATGATAGTGGAATTGTTCAATTATAATTTTCGATCAGATCAGAGACCGAAAAGTCCTCCAAAAATTAAATTAGTAGTTGAAAAATCTCCAAAATAAAACTTTTGATCAGCTTCAATGTGTTCTTAAATACAATTATAGATTATTCAACATGAATACGGAGGAGTTGATTCAATTATTGATTATTAATTCAATTCTGATAAGCACCAAAAAAAAAAAAAAAAAAAAGCCAATTGAAAACTCACTCCACGCATGGTTCGAGGAAATCTTAATTAAGTTATCGAAAATGACTTGAATGACATATTACATATTAGCACCTATGCCACCTCATATGGCCTCTAAATGAGGTCTGAGAATCATTACTGTTTTTTATTTTACATTTTGTTGAACGTCATACCATCACACCAATTGCTCTTATATGCAAAAAAAAAACAAATAATAAGTCGTAAATTTAACCTTTATTAATGCTCAACCAAATACCCAAATAATGAGTCTCATTAATAGATGAAAAACATGCATGGGCCAGAGCGCTCTCTATATAAAGTTTTAGATATGATAAGAGCTATAACATCAATAAATCAATAGGTACACTGACCGGGCCCCCCAAAAGAGAACTGGAGTCCATCCATGGAATATTCAAATTTAGGGTCCCCTAATCTGTAGCAGTCAAACAAAATGATGACGTCGTGTATCTCATTTGGTTGTGGGGTAATATGTGCACCTTCACCTTTCCAGACTCTTATATTTTTAACAATAGCAGCACTGTCTGTGTCTATAACTTTATTAGGGAAATGACCATTTCCCATAGGCGGTCTTTCTCCAAGAGATAGAGCTGCACCACCCCAAGTGATCGTAGTGGCACTATTACCCAATGATGTGAAAAGTGACCTTGGCCAGTATCCTATAGTTTCATCATCAAGTTTTAGCCACCAGTTTCCAGTATTTTGATCCTGAAATGAGACAAGTGACAAGCATAATAAGATGGAAGGACAGCCGTAGTAAATTAGGACTTTCTATGTTTATTAAAGGGTAAATTGTGTTTGAACTTCTTAAAGTATTTCAAACCTACATAAACAACCCCCTAAAGTTTAAAATTTACACTTACACCCCTTGCAATTAGATTTTTTGTTAATATAGGAACAAAGTATTGTTTTATCTTTTCAATTAAATCATTATCATGTTTTCACATTTTTAATTAATTGTTGTGTGAGTTAATTCTTACATAAAAAACATCTATATGTATTTAAAAAGTTAATTACTGTATTAAATATTCACAAAACATATCTAAAATTAATTCATTAGCTCTTTTTTGGATATTTAGAAAATTAATTAAATGATAAAATAATAATATTAAAGTATTTTTGTTTCATCTTAATGGAAAATCTAACAGTACAGGGTGTATAACTTCAAGGGGTGTTTTTGCAGGTTTCAAAAATCTTAGGGGGTCCAAATCCATTTTACCCTTTATAAAATACACACTAATTATTATAAAAGTAATTGACATAGTTGGCCAACAAGGGAATAAATTCAAATTACCCTATATATGCTGATTTTCAAGAAAATTTGTTGTCCATCATAGGTTGACACTGGTTCCAGTACTGAGCCTGGAGTGATGCTCTTATGAATTTGTACGAAACCTGGGCACTCCAGATTCAAGCAGCCCGTTGTTTCGTAATCATCAGCCTTCATTAACAATAAAAAAAAAATAGTATTGAGAGGACATATGACAAAGTTGTCTTTTAATATTCAACTGTGTGAAATAAATAAGATTAAAGCGTAGATCTCACTGTCCACATAGTGAAAAACCGAGTGCGGGAGTCACCCAATGTTTCTGGACATACCTGTAAATAGTAAACATCAGTGACACAATTTATAAGATATGTAGACAGAACTTTGTATAACATAATTATTCAAAATAGTCTAACTTCATGAAATCTTTTTAAAATTACATAAACTTTAGAAAAATATCCTTGATATCAAGCATGGGTACACCATGCGACAGTTAAACTGAAAAGAAACTTCTGCGCAAGTGAGAGACTTACAGTCCACCCAGCCACCACGTTGTTTATTTTACCACTGTCATTTGCGACCCAAATCGCAGCCAAACTACATTGGTCAGGTCCAAGCTCTAGACCATATAAACTGATTGATGCACTGCCACCATAATAAGTGCTCTCTTTTATATGATAAGCAGCATACCACTGTTTAAAGATCAATTTTCAGTTTGGATAAAATAAAAATAAAAAATTAATGGTAATTATATATAACAGTATTCGAAATGGATGAGAAATTATATAGACAAAATAACTCACCGGGCCTTGATCAACAATATCATTAGCTGTAGGCGTTGTTGTCCCAAACTTCGAGAGTAGGTTCCCTTTCTTTTTTTGTGGAATAGGAACCATTCCTGCAGGGCAACCCCTTTTTTTGACACTAAGCTGTGAAGTTGCGTTCGGAGATGAAACTTCGACATTGAAATCTGTTGGTATTGAACTTGGTCTCAACTAGAAATTCAATCAAATATTATTGGCTATGTCTCAGTCTTTCATCCAGATTTCATAATAAAACAATATCTTATGAATGGATCAACTTAATGAATCTAAATTTGGCTTGCCAACTCACTTGCTCATACACGGATGTACGGCATGACACTTCATCAGAAAAGTATATTTATTTTACATCAAATGAAAAAAATGAAGAAAAATGAAAATAGTGTACCTGTATTTTGTGATTTTTCAGCAAAGGATGATCCAGTGCCGGTTGTTTGTAAATGTCAACACAGTAAAAAATATCACCATATTCATCCTACATGTCAATATACAAATAAATTAAATCTATAAACGCAAGCTTACTATCGGGTAGCCTAATATTTAAAACAAAGTATCAAAATAAAACGTGGATAATGATTTATTCTTAACAATAGTGAATTTCCTATCATATATGTTATGGGTTGTAACAACAAAAACATTAAAAAAAACCAAAATAGTTGATGATGCATGTATACCTCAAACTCAAAGGATTGGGTTGAAAGTTCCTCAGTGTTCAATGACTGCGCTATGGTGATCAGACAAAAGAGATACCCTGTGTAATAAAATGCATCAATACCCCAAGAATTTGCCATGGCAGTGTAACGTGCCTTAATTATTATTTTTTAATAAAAACAACGACGAGTGGAGAATTCTTTATACATTTATTTATATATTAGACACTACGTTTGTGAAATCTCCAACATTTATTAGTATATAATATGCTATGTATATTTATGGGATAAATTTGAATATTTAATTATTCTTTCTAAACATATGTAATTCAATATTTTCCCGCTATGGCAATAATGTCAAAATATAACTTTTTTTGTCGTGAAAATATTATCAGTTTTCCTGGCACATACTATCAAAGTCATATATATGAATATATCACAAAATCATATTAGGGATGTTTTTCATTCCAATTATTGAATTACCAATATTGTGCATTGATTACCAAGATTTCTTTAATCTGTTTAAATATGATGAAATTTTATTCTTGAATTTTTTGCATATATCCATATCTATCCATATCTATACTACTATAAAAAGTATGAGTTAAAAAGGAAAACATTTTAGTCAATTGTACCTCAAAAAACTAATTAAAAAAACATATATATATCAATCAACATATCTAAAAATTACTTAGCTTGTTTAGATTTATATTCAATCTTATTATTTTATTGATTTTAAGATTTAGTATTTTTATGTTTATCAAAGATTTAGTTATGATTTAAAAGAATTATAATTGCACTTGTACTATAATAAATGTTTATAAATATTTTTTTTTTTTTGAGAAATCTTCAAGCAAAGAAATTTTAATATTTGTTTTTTATTTCTTATTTATTTATCTTTTGATGTTAATGATATGGAAAACATTTGACATATATTTTAAATGTAGGTATCACTTAATGCAAAATCAAATTTGAGTTCTTGGTCTTTATTTTTAAAAGAAATATACATAGAGAAAGAAAAAGGTATGAATATTTTATGTGTTTTTATTTATTTATTTTTTGCTCGCTCAATTTACTATTAACATGTTGAATATTATTTTAATTTAATATCAATATAAATTTTGTTAGAATGTTGATTGAAGATGTTTTTTTTGCCATTTTGGGTAGATTGTGATAAAAAAATATATAAAGACAGAAAAGTTATGGATATTAAATTGTGTTTGTATTTATTTGCTCCAATTCATATATGTATGGTAATAATTTTAAATATTCTTAACACATATACAATATGTTGAATATATGTTAATCAAAACCATCAAATCAAATATGTTTGGTTAGAGATTGGATACAGTAAACTTAGTTATACTTTTTATAAAGAATTCAAATAAGTTTAATGCATACTTTTTAAAATTTGATCGATTGTTTCAACTTAAAAAATTCAATATACTAATTAAAAAATTATTATTATTAAATTTAAAAATATTGACTAATAAGATACGGAGAAATAATTATAAATAAAATTCAATTTATAGATTAATAAAGTAAAATTATATAAAATTTGTTATAAAATCACAACAGAATATTGATCAGACAGGAATTTGAAATTTGGTATAAAAACAAATTAATGAGTTACAAATAAATAAGATATTACTATATGCTTAATTTAAAAAATTTCTTATAAGATATTTTATTAAATACATAATTAATTTTGATTAGCTATAGATTTAAAAATTGAAAAGCTATGAATAAATTGGATATTATAATATCAATTTAAAATGAAAATTGAAGATGCGGATTAATAAAAACAATAATTTATTCAAATTTAAATTAATATGATTTGGAAAAATGATATTTAAATAAATAAATAATTTTATATTTAATTTAATAATGATTAATAAGATGTGGCTTGATAAAATAAAATAAAATTAATTCAACACTCATAAGCTTCAAATAAATTATGAGTTTTTACTTTTAAGTCTCCGCAAACTATGGGATTAAGTGATCGATCCTCACTTTTTTATATTTTGGTTTTCGTCCCCGGATTTAAAAGGCTTTTTAGTCCCTGGGAGGGGTTTATCTCTAAATTATTTGATTTAAAAGCTAGAAAATATGATGAAGGTGGAGGATAAGAACATATAGAGGAGATAACTCGGGATATAGGGCGCCGCTTGACATTCAGGCACCAAGCTGCGTGTGATAGCTATAGTGAGTGCAAATGCTACAAATGAGATTGTCCCAAATATCGCATTTGCCTTTTGGATACTCCTAATTGTAGGAAGATAGGGGGTGCTAACGGACCTAGAAAGAAATAACAAAACCATTAATAAAGCCATTGTTATTATCATGAAAAAAAAATTCACAGGTCGGAGACTTACTTTTGAATTCCTGCCATGGATGGGTTCTTTGAGGCACTGTAATGAGTAAAATACGGAATTAGAATAAAAAATATATCTGCCTATATGAATCAACAGCAGCAATGACACGAGGAGAAGTAATTTCATCCAGACAAGTAATTTTGTTATCATCCACCATGTAGAACTTTGTAAAAAATTGCATATAACCCTCTGGAAGTTCGTTGATATCCAGATAACTTCTCATTTTTAGAAAATTCATATGACCCCTAATTGTTTTTCTAGTTAAGCATATAACCATTTGAGTTAATTAGTTGTTTATTTTTTAAGAAATACCAAGAATATTCCATAACTTAATGGAGACGTGAAAATATATATCGTATAACCCTCAATGTGGCGTGCGCGTGCAAGCGACCAAGGCTTGGATGATGAGGAGGGGCTCCCGGACGGGGTTGGATGATGCGAAACAGAGGCTGTGGAATATGGAGCGGAAAAGAGGGAATGGGTGAAAGATTGAACACATTTTAGATTATTATATTTTTTATCATTAGATTTATGCTTTGTCTGAAATGCAGATACAGATAACCACGTATTCAATGAAAATATTTGAATCTAATATATATCATAAAATTATATATTTTTATATAATATAGGTTTCCGACTCTATTATCTTGTATAATGAATCATAATTCAAAATTTTTAACCTATTATTGTATTATATTTTTTAAAAAATCAATATAAGTTAAATTGGTTTTAATCCCTGTAAAATTGAAAAATTATCATAGGTCCTCAAAAAATATGTATGGTTAACGAATTTAGTCCCTCAATCAAATTATCATCAATTTACATGGAATATTCCTTTATTAAATAGAGTTCTAATAAATGGCATTCAAATAAGTCCTTACAAAATATAAAAAATTCGGTTTAGTGCTTTCGATGACAAAAAAATTCCTTTTTTTCCCTTAAAATTCTTAAGTTATCTAATACTCACCAACATTAAGAAAAAAGGAAAATTTGATGTAACTCTCCGAAAATTTATGAAAATAAGAAAGGTGCTCCATGTAAAATCAGTAAATCCCCTTAAAATTAGAAAATTGTGTATTTTCATTATAAAAACATATTTTGAAATCCTATCTAACAAATTATTTATGGGTTAAAGACATCTAAGTCCCTATAAACATGGGAAAACCCATATAAATCCCTACTAAAATTGGAACAGACGTACGAGTCCCTGAAAACTCAGAAAAACCCAATTATCATCCCTGAGTTAAATTTCCATCCAAACTTAATGGAATATTCCCAGAATATTCTGTCACATATAATTGTGTAGACATTGAAATCCTTATAAACAGTCATAAAGACAAATTAGTCCCTGCAAAAGACAAAATTGCCCCTCAAAGACTTTTACATTAAATTGTGTACACATTGTAGTCCCTATAAACAATTATAAAAACAAATTAGTCATTGCAAAAGATAAAATTGCCCCTGAAAGATTTTTACATTTAATTGGATAGACATTACAGTCCTTATAAATAATCGTAAAGACAAATTGGTACATGTAAAAGACAAAAATGCCCCTGAAGAATTTTTACATTTAATTGTATAGAAATTGCATTTTTTTAGAGGGTATTTAATTTTTAAATTGCAATGTCTGCACAATTAAATGTAAAAATACTTCAAGGGTATTTTTGTCTTTTAGAGGAACAAATTTGTCTTTACGATTATTTATAAGGACTGTAATGTTTATCCAATTAAATGTAAAAATCTTTCAGGGGCAATTTTGTCTTTTGCAAAGACTAATTTGTCTTTATAATTGTTTATAGGGACTGCAATGTGTACACAATTTAATGTAAAAGTCTTTGAGGGGCAATTTTGTCTTTTGCAGGGACTAATTTGTCTTTATGACTGTTTATAAGGATTTCAATGTCTACACAATTATATGTGACAGAATATTCTGGGAATATTCCATTAAATTTGGATGGAAATTTAACTCAGGGATGATAATTGGGTTTTTCTGAGTTTTCAAGGACTCGTACGTCTGTCCCAATTTTAGTAAGGATTTATATGGGTTTTTTCATGTTTACAGGGACTTAGATGTCTTTAACCCTTATTTATATGTGCATTTAATTTTATGTAACTGTATATTTTCCCTTTAAATACACTAACGTGTTTTCACATAAATATCCTTGAACACAATTTTCACCTGGTTATCAAGTCGATTAGCATTAATAATATATCAATTTGATTATCTACACCAAATTTTTTTATCAGGGGGTTATTTAAGTTGCAATAACTATTTTTTCCATTATTATATTTAGAACCATTATGCCTCTAAATTCAACCTTGGAGTTGATTCGTAATAAACAGTACGTATTTCATACTCATCATGACATATTCCAAATGCCCAATTACAATATTCATAGAGGAGGAAATGTGTTTTTATTCATTTGCAACTGATTTTAAAATCAGTACATATGACACATGAATATTTTTAGAAAAACAGCAACATGAATATTACACTTTGTACTAAGAAAAAATTATTTGATGAAGTAAAACATTGTGAAGCGTGTTTTGTATGTTTGTTTTTTTTTTGAGTGACGAGAATTGTTACACAAGTTTCGATTTTTAAAGGAAGACTTATATTTGAATTCGGCTCAGTATATCTTTAAAGGACGACCTTGGTCACAAAGCTTCTCCTCATATAGAGGCTTTCTATTTTCTGTTTTTTGTTACACGTACCATGCAAAATCCATATAATCCTATGACTTTTCTGGAAGTCCATATAAACCCCTGCAAACATCAATGTAAATTCAAATAGCCCCCTGTATTAAATTTCAGTTGATAGATCTTAAAAACCCATTATATAAAAAAAACTTCTACAATGTCTTCAAAATGCAAAAAATCATCTGTAAATAACGATTTTAATCCTTCATATAAGGTTTTATAATCTATTTGAAATAATAAAATCATCATTTACAGAATTTTTTTTGCATTTTTAACAAATTGCATGTAAGGGGTTTCTGGTATACCGTGTTTTCAGCTAGGATATAACCAAACGGAATTTTTACAGAATATTTTTCATTTGTCAACGGGAGTTTAATTCAAGAGGTTATTTGGATTTACATAAGTGTTTTCTGGGATTATATGGACTTGAGAAAAAGCCAGAGGGTTATATGAATTTTAAGTAGTTTGTATGGGATTATATGGATTTTTCCCATTCAGTGCCTCGGTGGAAACTTGGGAAAGGGCTATAAGAAAGTGTGAATCTTCTTCAAGGATCAAGTCAGTTGCAAGTCAGTTTGCAACTCCAAAACTTTTTGTACAAGCTGATAAGTTAAACATGGAAATGACTTGATTTAATTGGTCCAAACAAGTCTCTTCCATTTATACCCTCTATGTTTATGAAAATCGTCAACCAATTAACATGATGCTATGCATATATATATATATATATATATATATATATATATATATACAGCAGAAGCTCCTCCATAGTCACCTCTCGCTACCAAACTCCACATCCAGCGGCCCCTCTCTCTCTCTCTCTCTCTCTCTCTCTCTCTCCTTCTCCTGTGGCTTCAAAGAACCCATCAATGGCAGGCATTCAGGAGTAAGTCTCCGACTGAGAATTTTTTTTTTTCATGATAATAACAATGGCTTTATTAATGATTTTGTTATTTCATTTTATGTCCATTAGCACCCGCTATCATCCTACAATTAGGAGCATCCAAAAGGCAAATGCGCTCATGTTTGTAGGATTTGCACTCACTATGGCTACCACACGCAGCTTGGTGCCTGAATGCCAAGCGGACCCCTACATCTCGAGTTATCTCCTCTATATGTTCTTATCCTCCACCTTCATCATATTTTCTAGCTTGATTACAGTTGATGAATGATGTGCATAACTGGTAACTAGCTTATGAGACGGTGCCAGTATCACGCAAACTCAAGAGATGTAGATCTCCAGAGGAGTCTAGTATAAGAAACTTCTTTGGAGAAAGGTAATGGATTGACACAGCTCTTACCAAAGTCAACTTCCCACTGAGCTTTCAGCTTTGAACTTTGGATCTCCTTGCACTTGAGTGGCATGAAAAAGGAGCCAAGTATACCAGAGTCCTGTTTTTGTTTTACATTCCTAAGCTTAGCTGCAAGTATAGTTACAAGGCACAGTCAAGTCACACAATCTAATTTACATAACAAAGGAGTTGATAAAGAATGAATGATTGGATGGGACATCCACATCGAAATTTGCAGAAAGTGATGCATTTTGCGGATAATACTTCCCTCATATTGTCAAATTTCTTTTAAGTATATAATAGATGAAATAAATTCTCAACTCCATCAAATATGAACTTAAATTTGACAAAAAATAAAATAAAAGAAGCAGCTTGTCATGCACTTAAAATCATCTTTACCTCATACGACAGCATATAGAAGCAACATGTAGTCAAGCACACACAAAAAACTGTATGCAAATAGCATTACGAAGTTCTTCGTTCAAAATAGAAAGCCACTCACTCAATGGAAAATGGGTGAAAATTGACAACCTCCCCCAGTATTTACTACATTTTATTTATATGTTTAATTTTAGAATAGTATTCCTAGTGATAAAAGCAAATTTTGATATTATTGTAGTAAAGAGATTATGATTTCAATGGACATCATTCACAATACAGATATGATTAGACAGTATACGTGGAACCACCATATAGGTTTCGTAGAAAGAAAAAAACAATTGTCATTCAAAAATAGAAGTGGGTGAACTGATGATCTCAATAGAAGTCCAGGGTCCTGCTCCAACATGGTATTTTCTTGATTATAAAAAATGCTATGAATGATAAATAAATTAATAGCAAGTACCTCCTGATTGTGGTCTTAATCCCACAAATACTTTGCTCGAATATGTTAAATGTATATACGTGCTAGGGTTAAGGGTAGATTAGTCATTTCCCTGTTTCCCTTTTGTACTATAAATATTGGGTACAAACCCTAATAATATTTTGATTCATTCTTTTCATATTCTAACATGGTATCAGAGCTTGAATCCAATTTTTTTCTTTGATCGTCGACGTCCCGACGCCCCGCGCCGCCGTTGCGCCACCGTCGTGCCGCCGCTACACTGCCCTGCGCCGCCGCTGCGCCACCCCGCGCCGCCGTTGCGCCACCCCGCGCAGCCCTGCCGCTGCTGTGCCACCCTGCCGCACCGCCTCGCACTGCTGCGCCACCCTGCCCAACAGTCCAGCGCCACCCTGCCCCGCCTGCGCCTCGTCCGCGCCCTGTCCGCGCCGTGCCCGCACACACGCACACCGTCCGCGCCGTGCTCGCGCGTCGTCTCGGAATCGCGTGATCAGCGCGGATCCGCTTTGATTAGCCCGGATTTCCTGGGATTCTGTCCCGGATTCGGTCCCGGACAACATCCCGGATCTCCCGGGAATTTGTCCCGAGATCCCGTGCATCTCGCCCGCGCGAATCCGGCCCAGCTCCAGCTCCAGCTGCCCGACCTGACCCAGCTCCAGCGCCCGACCCGACCCGGCTTCAGCACCCGACCCGACCGGCTTCAGCGCCCGACCCGACCCGGCTTCAGCGCCCGACCCGACCCGGTTCCAGCGCACCGACCCGACCCGGCACTAGCTGCCCGACCCGGATCCGCGACCCGACCCGTTTATCGCCTCGTCATCGCCTTTTTTGGTATTTTCTTTATTCGGCCGCTATGGGTTCAGGAGAGAATTAGAAAAATAGGATAACTTTCGAAATGAAAACAGCGACTTGAAAGAAGTGAGGATTCCAAGAGAAAGATTGAAAAAACCATGGTAAGTGATGACGTTGATGGACTGAAATTAGTGGTAGAAGTAGCAACAGCAACAACAACTACAAGAAAATCAGTACATCCAAAGGAAGATGACTCAAGATGTCTACACATTACCTACAACAACATGACATCTACTAAACAAAATGATGATGAGTTGAACACACCCCTCTATTTTGATTTCCCAAGTTCCTTTCATTGCTCTCTTCTACCAACTCATATTAAGCAAAAGCCAAGCAAGACATAATGAAGCATTGAGTTTTTTTTTTCTTTTAAATACTAAATTAATACACCAGGAAATTAATGACTAGAAGAACCAAAGAAATCATGGGGATGAGTTAGGATTGAAGAACAAATACCTCTGATTCGTTATTAAAATCCAAATTGTTAACCAACTACTAAACCAACAATCTTACTATCGCAAAGAAGGGGTGCTCTCGGATCTGGTTGAGGGGCCGGACAAGGCGGTCTCGGATCTGGATGACAGATCGACGAGAGGAGAAGTGAACGAAAAAGAGGGACATGATATTTACTTATATATTTAAAAATATAAACATATTATAAATATAATAATAATTCATTTTTTTATTTTTAAATTTAAAATAATACTTAAATTTTAATTTTAAATACGATAGATTTTATTAATTCTTATTTTAGAAGAGGGGTAAATAGTTTACTTTTACTTTTTATATTTTATATTTTTATTTTATTTTACTTTTTTGAAAATGACTGCTCCCCCCCCCCTTTTTTTTGGAAATTGACGCGCTATCATTTAATTATGGCAAAGAATTGGAAAAAAAATTTAGATTGGAAAATTGGGTCCACCTTGGTTTAATATATAAGGGGTGTACATATTATATATTTATATATGTGCATATACATATTTATGTATGTAGATATTTGTATGTACATGTAGTTGTGTATGTATTAAAGTAATAAATTATTTAAAAATTTGAGTACAAAAATGAAAATAAAATTTGAATAATCCAAAAGTTTGAAATGGTATAGAAATGGTATTATCTATTTTTTAAAATTATTCAAATATATTTTTGTTTTATCATTAACCTAATATAAAACTTTTTTTGTTTCATTTTTGCCACTCATCTAAATTAATATTTAATTAAAATGTATTGTAATTAACGTGAACGTTTAAATATGGAACTGGAAATGAAAAGTAGGCCAGTTTCTCTTTAATAAGCAAAAGATAAATAGAAGAATATGATTATATCAAAAGGTAGATCCTCGAAAATGACTATTCACCAAACCCACTCAAGAGTCTGCTGTATTCACTCACGGGCTTACTTATTCGTTTTTTAGAATGCTTTTAGGACAATATTAAAAGAAAGAAAGGATAAGACACAATTCTCCAAAAGAATAAAATGAAAAACAAAAGGTGACAACTACACTATCATTTAATTATGGCTAAGAATTTAGATTATGGCTAAAGTGAAAATTGACGCGCTATCATTTAATTATGACTAAGAAGTGGAAAAAGAATTTAGATTGTAAAATTGGGTCCAACTTGGTTTAATATATAAGGGGTGTACATATTATATATTTATGTATGTGCATATACATATTTATGTATGTAGATATTTGTATGTACATGTAGTTGTGTATGTATTAAAGTAATAAATTATTTAAAAATTTGAGTACAAAAATGAAAATAAAATTTGAATAATCCAAAAGTTTGAAATGGTATAGAAATGGTATTATCTATTTTTAAAATTATTCAAA
Organism: Acorus gramineus; assembly: GCA_030737835.1. Taxonomy (NCBI): domain Eukaryota; kingdom Viridiplantae; phylum Streptophyta; class Magnoliopsida; order Acorales; family Acoraceae; genus Acorus; species Acorus gramineus. The sequence continues at coordinate 1,636,846 of CM060847.1, read as the reverse complement.
TATATTTTTGTTTTATCATTAACCCAATATAAAAAAAAATTTGTTTCATTTTTGCCACTCATCTAAATTAATATTTAATTAAAATGTATTGTAATTAACGTGAACGTTTAAATATGGAACTGGAAATGAAAAGTATGCCAGTTTCTCTTTAATAAGTAAAAGATAAATAGAAGAATATGATTATATCAAAAGGTAGATTCTCGGACATGATTGTTCACCAAACCCACTCAAGAGTCTGCTCCATTCACTCACGGGCTTACTTATTCGTTTTTTAAAATGCTTTTAGAACAATATTAAAAGAAAGAAAGGATAAGGCACAATTCTCCAAAAGAATAAAGTAAAAAGCAAAAGGTGACAACTACACCAAAAAAAAAATGTGACTAAAAGTAAATAACACAAAGTTTCAACCAGAGCAAAATTAAATTAGATTTCAAGTTTTCAAGGCCTTTGAAATATGAAAGAGAAAGAGGATTAATGATTGACCATTTGCTCATTTAGTGAATCATTCAAGTATGACTAAATTTTGTACCACAATATTTGTCGTAAGAGACAAAATATTATCCAATATTGAAATATTGATCGTGATTTCCATAAATGCATGTCTGGATGAATGAAAATATCCATTATAATGCATTGATGAGATTTTTTCATATGATTATTTTTTAATTGATGAAAAATATATAATTCGTTCAGTAGAAAAAATATTTATGCTCCAACACGGATAGCTCAATGAGAAATTATTATTAATATGTGGTCCATCTAATTAATATTTGATTAATAAGCTTAAACGACAAATCAGTGCCCTTCTCTTCCTATATTAAAAATTAAATTATATATTGGTTTATTTGGTATTAGTTTTGTATTAGAGTTTATTTGAGATGGTGACACGTGCATATATAATTTGATGTTATTACGATAATGAATTTGCTTATTTATTTATTACCTACAAAAATTATACCATGTCCTTATAATGAGTTAAATTGTGTAACTGTTTTTTTTTTTTAAGAAATGGGATGCCTTAACTTATCGATTAAAAAAAGAAACCGAACCAAAAGTACAAAGCAAACCAGGCAAATAAGATTATAAAACAATCTTTGTAAAATAAGATCGAAAATAACAATATTTGCAAAAGAGACATCTATAGAAGATTATAAAACAGAACAATAATATTCCATAATCAACATACTTCCATTCACCAAAGGCACCAAAATAGCTCTTGCACAAAGTTTTCCCCAATCCTAGATATAACATGTTACACCACGAAAAGATCTTGTCCTATACGTAACAATAAATTAACATCCAAACATCAAAGAAGAGGCTAATAAAAGTATATGCAACTATTAAAAAAAATTAATATAATGAAAACAGAAGCAACATATATGACAAAGCCGGAAACTGCATTTGTATCACAAACAATTGATTTAACAATTAAAATTAAAAATGAGATTTCTAGAGATATAATTTTATTATGTTTAAAAATTCTATAACTTTTTTTTTCACTTTTTCCATTCATCTAAAACAACATTGATGATAAATATCATAATTAACATAAAAATTTAAATATAACAATAGAAATAAAAGCTGGGCCATTTTTCCTTTAATAAGTACTGTATAAAAGATTATTTGCATAAAATGAGGTTTAAATATTTAGTAATTGTTAAAAGAGATATCAAATTGACATGCTATTATTTTATTATGGTCAAGAATTGGAAAAAAGAACATAAATGGTAAAATTGAATCGAACTTGGTTTAATATATAAGTGGTGTACGTGTTATGTTAACATATATACATGTACACATTTATGTATATACATGTATTTGTGTGTCTATGTAGTTGTGTATGAAAGTAATAAATTAGTTAAAAATTTAGGTACAAAAAATTAAAATAGAATTTGAATAATCCAAAAAGTTTGAAGTGGTATTATCTAGTTTTAAGATTGTCCATAGATTTTTATTTTATCCTTCATCTAATATAAAACTTTTTTCATTCTACTTTCACCCCCCATCTGAAATACAACTTAATA